>VZTB01001196.1:0-39370 GCA_013397245.1 Thryothorus ludovicianus
CGCTGAGAGCTGGGCGGGCCTTAATGGCGGACGCCGCTCCCGCCGCCCAGAACTGATCGGCCGCTCCCGCCGCCTGTTCCCGCCGCTTGTCGCCATGTCCGTGGTGCCGCCCAACCGCTCACAGACCGGCTGGCCCCGCGGGGTGAACCAGTTCGGGAACAAGTACATCCAGCAGACGAAGCCGCTCACGCTGGAAAGGACCATCAACCTGTGAGCGCCGCCTCGGGCCTGCCCGGCTCTGCCCCTCCCGTCCCGCCCTGCCGGCGAGCTCATCCCCGCTCCCTCAGCAGGCTCGGCGGGGTTTTCCCCTCAATGCCCGCCGTGCAGCTCCGGAGGGTCCCGGCCCTTCGCAGGGCTGGGGGCACAGCGGCCGCAGAGCCCGAGTGCCGATGGCGGGGCCCAGCCCCCTCACAGGGGCTGCTGAGCCCGCTGAGGGTACCGACGGTACCGAGGGCTTGCCGGCCTTCAGGGGAGTGTGGAGTACTCGGTGTAAACGCTTTAGTGCTTAGAAACAGCGTCTGGCTCGGGAGGTGTGAACCCCAAGTAATACAGGAAAGGCTTAGGCGAGCATCAGGGATGTTTTCGCGCTGTCGTAGGTATCCAGAAAGGCGACAGAGAGAGAGAGCGTTTATTCTTGGCCTCGCTGGGATTTGGGCTGACCCTGGGCAGTCAGTAGGATGTGGCTGGATCTGCCTGGTGTTAGTGGTTTGTCTGATACAGGTGTTGAAGTTAAAATTCAGTGTTTGCTACCAGAGAAAATTGTTAGAGTTACAAACTACTTACTAATAAGTATTCACGCGTTTTTGATTTTTCCAGTAAACTCTGGTGGATTTGGGACGTGTTCTTTGCTATGTGCATCTGTCAAGTTGCAAAAACCAGTAAATGTTAGCTGCAACAGTCAATATTCAATTTTAGCTATTAATCACTGACACTTTTGTGTTTTTTTGGTGTAGCTGCATTTATTTGCAGAGTCGTGTGAAAGTTCAAATACAAACTTCGGAAATTGGAAAATTTTATTTGGTTTCTGAAGCAAAGACTCATCATGAAGCTGTGTTAGCAGCAGCATTATTTTTAAGTCGAGGCTGAGGGTTTAGATTTACAGACTAATGCACCCACATTAGTATAGTATGGGTTAGAGTAATAGATTATTATTAAAGCCATCCGTATATCTAAAAATGGAAACGAATGGAAAAATAAATGTAGATGCTTTCAAACTCTAAGTGAAAGTGGGGTAAATGAATCTGTGGTTTGGAACCTGGCTCACTTTTCTGCATGAGAAAAGGCTCTAACAATGGCAACTGACTTGTTATTTTAACCACTGTAAAACATGAGGAAAATTGGAGGAGGAGCAGGGCTGGAATTTGAGGGGGGAAGAGTGTATGCTACTAAAGTTTGACATGTTTGAGGACAGAATCCATGCCAAGAAGCGTCTCAAGGAAAACATAAAATCATTCTTTATGCTTATTCAGTTGCTGTGTGCCACAAGTCAGTAAAACCATGGTGATAACCCATTACTGCTCTGCCCAGAACCATTTTCTTGTCCCTTTTGACTTAGCTGGGTGATTCTTGTTTTTCCTCCAGATCTCCTGCAATCAAACCTCTCTGTAACATGGATTTATTTGTACAGTAACACACCCCTGTTGCCCTCTGTGCTGTCTTGGACTAACCCATTTCTTGCCTAACCTTTCCTTTCTTTTCTGTTTCCAGTGCCTCTTTCCTGGAGAAATTGCTGAGTTTCTGCTGCACTGTCACAAGAGTGCAGAGGCCCAGCAGCAGCCCAACAGAGGGATCTGCTCACACTCTTCATCTAACCCCAGGCTCCCAACCCTGGACTCAGAAACTCAGCATTTCTCCTCTTCTGTGATCCACATGTCTGATTTCCCACTTCAAAACAAACCACATCTAACAGTTTAGTTCTCAGGCTCTTGTTACACCTGCAGAAAAAAACTGCAGTGCGGTGCAGGTTCCCTCCTTCCCAGCAGAGCTGTTTCTCCAGTCTCTTTTCCAGCTCCTTTCAGAGCTTCAGCTGCCTTTTCCCTGCAGCGTGGAGATCAAAGAGGGTGGCTGTTGAATGGCAGTTGGTTCTTTGAGCCTGCACCAGGCTGGAGTGCAGCTCAACAGGACTGTCAGTGCTTGTGAGTTCCATAGTGCAGATCTGGGACAGGGGCCTCATAAGCCACCAGCAAAGATTTTAGCCCTGTGCTGTGACTTACCCATCAATCAGTGCAGGGTCTGCCTCAAGGCTGGATGCTGTGTCATGGTGATTTAAAGTTAGATTTCTTGTTGTGCAGTAACATTTTTTCTCCTCCTTACAGGTATCCTCTGACAAATTACACGTTTGGCACAAAGGAGCCTCTGTATGAGAAGGACAGTTCCGTGGCAGCTCGGTTTCAGCGCATGAGAGAAGAGTTTGACAAGATTGGCATGAGGAGGACAGTGGAAGGGGTTCTGATTGTGCACGAGCACAGGCTGCCCCACGTGCTCTTACTGCAGCTGGGTACAACTTTTTTCAAACTGTAAGTCTCTGTTTCTTAAGTGTAACTCATTTATTGTCACAGATAAACGTGTGCTGAAGGTTAAACTGTGGCCAACTGCTCAATGTTTTGAATGAGATTCATAGCTTGTAAAGACTTATCTGAAAAGTATTTTTTGAATGGTGGGGTTTTAATCTAAAGTATGTGAGGGGGATGATTTAGTTTGGAACTGACTGGGAATCTTAATTACAATGCATCACTACAGTAAAATCTTGTTTACAACTCGTTATCAGCAGTTGGTGTACTTGCATTGTCAAAGCTGTTACGTTTCAGTAGCTTATGCTATTCCTGTAAAAATGGGTAAGTGCAGGTCAAAAACTAACTCCCTGTAAATGCAGAATGATACCTGTTTACAAACTAATGGCTGAGCTGGGATATCAAGAAAGATAAGCATCTAAATTTGAGAAAATTGCTTCAGTTCATCTCATAGTTATCACAGCCAGAGTGAAGTTTTAGTGTTTGAATATGGTTGTAGTGATGGTATCACTATTCTTTTTTAAACTAGATGGCCTAAACTTGTCTCATGTTACCATGCTTGGGTTTTTGTTCTTCTAATATTTTATATTGTTCTCAATTTTATGTGTGTGTTAAGTCTAATTTTACATCTAGATTTGTTTTTGACATCTTGATTTGAAGGGTTGTTGCCGACAAACTATGCAAGACTGTAAATAATTTGCCAAATGCTGTAATGATGAAAATGAGTGATCCTGCATCATTTTCCCACATTGGTTTTATTTTCTGCTTTCTTTGTGCTTCAGTGAGTGCTGGTTTTGTGATAAGAACAAATACAGGCAGTATTTACAGCTCTTCAACTTCTGGTTATTATTATTGTTAAAACTTTACCCTTTAAGGGTCCCAGTTATTATCATGTGTATTGTTATACTTTATCCTGCTGAACTGAAAGTATTTTATACAATAGTTATTTTTTAAGGGACATAAATAGCTATTTTAGTTTCAGTTTTGGTGAAAGCTATGCTGCTGCTAGATCTGGAAATTCTGTCTTAAGAGCCATAAGTGAATTTGTAACTGTCTGCCTGGAAGCATGCTGGAACTTGCCTGTGAAGATCGGTAAATGCAATAAAATAACTTTAACTTTCACCGTTGATTATTTTGGCAGACCTGGTGGTGAACTGAATCCAGGAGAAGATGAGGTAGAAGGGCTCAAACGCTTAATGACTGAGGTCTGTTTTCTTTCATTGTGTTGCTATAGCAGAATGTTGCATTGTTTTAGGATTACCAGAATAAGCTAAAGCATTAGTCTATTTACTACTGTTGTTATTTTGTTGCTTTTGTGATGTTCTCAGGTAGTTAACAAATAAAGCAGTCAAGTTTTCATTTATCTGCATCATGAGTGTGGCTGACTCCTACCTGCTGGTCAAGTCCTGTGTTCATTTGCAGCTTTGCTTTCTGACTGGCTTCAGACAAGTGAGTGTAGAGATGAGCAATAAAATATGTTGTGGAGGACAACTGATGGGGACTTGCCTTTGAGACAGTCCTCCCAATACACCATTTTCTCCAAGTACCTAAATTAATTTTACTGGATAATCTAATGATGTATTTCACTCTTCCCATTGGTCTGATAGAACTCAGTACAACTGAGTACAGCATGGATTTTGAAAAGTTTTCTAGAGTGCCCTTGTCCTACCAGGTGAAGCTTTTACTAAAAAATCTCACTTTATACAAAAACACTCTACAATTCTATTGAAAGCTGTCTCGGAGCATTATGAACTACATCAGACACATATTACAACAAGTCTTTGTGCTTCCAATATGTGTTTACTAAAATTTCCTTGAGGAAGTTTGAGGTCTGATTAGTACTGGATTTTTGGTAGATCCTGGGTCGTCAGGATGGTGTTCAGCAGGACTGGGTGATTGATGACTGCATTGGCAACTGGTGGAGACCAAACTTTGAACCTCCACAGGTGGGTACACCCATGGGCTTCCATCTTTGGTGAAGTTCTGTTTGTACTTCTAAAGCCTTCAACCTTCCAGATGGGCTACCTGCTGCATGAATAATTACTTTTTCTGGGTTTTGTCTACTTCATCTCATTTCTATGACTGAAGAGAAACTACAGCCTTTTTCCTAATGGAAACTCCTGTCCCCCTTCTCACACCTGTCCTGATGGACCCACTGGATGCAGTAGCTTCCAGTTCTATGCTGAGACAGATGCACCTTTAAATTCCTTTTGTAGCCACAATGGAGATTCTTGCACTGCTGCTTATGGAACACATGCCCTGTGAATAAATTAGTCTCACTACTTTATTTCTAAGGGCTTTAATATTGAAAATACTTGCTTAGTTTGCTTTTATACATTTCTGTTTTATTGGATTGTTTTAACTGCTTGTGATATTGGTGCCACTTTAGAGCCTGTCAATAGTTGTGACAGCAACAGCATTCTTTTCTTAAGTGCTTTCTTCTGAAAATGGTTTTCTTTATTTGATGCCATGAAAGAACAATATATGACACATTGAAAATTTGAACAGGGCTTGATAATTTATAAAGTAGCGCTTAAGATTACACAATGTTTTCAAAACTCTGTACAACTGTTTTTTACCATTTTTCTTCTAGTACCCATATATTCCAGCTCATATTACAAAGCCAAAAGAACACAAAAAGCTTTTTCTGGTCCAACTTCAAGAAAAGGGTAAGTGTTTGCATCAAAGGGTTGTATTTGTAACAATGTTTGAATGCTTCCATTTCACACAAAGCAAACCAAGTTGTGATTGTATGTTTGCAGTTGATCACTAACAAAGTTAAATCCTGGTATTTGTTTTGAAGGTAGATGATCCTTTGAACATGAGATCCTAGTAAATTTTCATTCCTGCTCCTACATCAGTCTGTGTACAGCATGTGAATCCCACATTTAGAAAAGGAATAAACTTGCTTGAGTGCTCCATGTAGTGAATTTGTTTTGAAGTCTATGTGGGACAATGATACCTTGGCTGAATGTGTTTTTTTTCTGATTCATCAACTTGTATTTGTTTTTAGCTTTGTTTGCAGTCCCCAAAAATTACAAGCTGGTTGCTGCACCATTGTTTGAGCTCTATGACAATGCACCAGGATATGGACCCATTATTTCCAGCCTTCCTCAACTTTTGAGCAGGTATGTTGTATTTGTGTAGTAGTTCTTGGGAACACATTTGCTGTGGGACACCAGAGCAAGGCAAGGTGCTGCAGAAACCAACTTGAAAAAGTGGCATCTGTCCCAAAGATTCTTCTTCAGATGAGCTGTGATGGACACTTTTGAGGCACTGATCACAACTGGCTAGCAGCAAAGTCCTACCTAGCAGCTGTAGCTAAGGAAGATATGGAGGATGAGGCTGTGCACAGACTGAAGAGCAGCTTCTTGTAGCTATTGGGGACAGCTGGAGAGTTAAAGCCAGGATGTGAGTTTGAAGTACTGATTTAGGTGTGCATGTTATCACAGCTTTGTGCAGGTTAAATGTGGTGGGGTTTTTACACTCTCTAGTAGAGTTAATGAAGTATAGCATCTTTCTGACACTAGTATCTGTAGTGACAGCTGTATCTTTTCCTTTCTCTCAAAATGTACACATGCTTTGACTTTCTTACCTGGGAATGGCTTGTGGCTTGTCTCTCGAGAGCTCACTGGTGTCTTGAGAGAATGTTCAGGCATGCCAGGAGTCCCACAGCCTGCCAGCTCTTCCTCAGGGAAGTAGTCCTGTCACCCACCTACTATGATTAAAAAAGTATGTTAGCAGAATGTTAGCACTGGTGTTGCCCATAATATTGTTTCCTGTTGAGTATTTTTCTCTCTAGCCCAAATTTTGGCTTCCTCTCCTCTAAAGACAGCAGGTACTTCCTCTTGGCTACCTGTCTGTTATGCAGGTTAGGTAGTGGTGCAACAGACACATCTAAAGGCTGGGCATCTGGAAGCTGAGATGGATGCTTGCTTTCATAATTATTTATGAAACTTAGTTAGGAAAAATTCACTCTTCAGTGTGTCTGTATGTTCTTCTCAGAACATGTAAGGTTAGCCTGGCAGCAGAAATGCTGCAGAAGAGCTGCTGGTTGAGGAGTGCAACTCTCACTGTGATTTATGTATCTATGAACCTGTTTTAGGAGACGAAATGTTAATAATTAGCTCTTCTGCAACCATAAGAGACAGTTGTGCAATGCTAGTGTAGGATTGGCTGTTAAAAATTATGCTCCTTGCTATACTGTAAAGCTGTCTTATTAAAAAATGCTCTTCTCTCCTATCAGGTGGAGGCTTATCCAGAGCAGAAACAAAACATTTGCTTATTCATTCAAAAATTCCCCTAAAAAAAAAAAAAGAAGAAAATTCCTCACTTGGTATAATCCTTTTAATTTTAGGTTCAACTTTATTTACAACTGAATTCCTATATCCCTGAAGACTCCAGTAGAAGAAGCCGTCTCTGTGAGCACAGCTTTGAACTGTAGAGAAATGAATACGTGTGACACAAGGATTTTTAGAAGTCATTCTGTTCCTGAAGGCCACTAAACATTCTATGGTATGAACAGAGAAGTGAATCTCAGCTGTTTAAGTAGAGAGATGGCAATGGGCTACCAGTGCTTTAATCCCCTTTCATTGTAATACTCGTCAGTTTTTTGTTTTGTACAACATTAAACAATATGGTTAAGATTCTGTTTGTCTTGGGTTTGGTTTGTTTTTCGTTGCTGGCTTTTTTTTTTTTATTTTCAGGGTTTTTTCCCTTCTGTTTATCAGTTTTATTTTTCCTTAGTGTCTCTTACTTTTAGGTGCATATTTTTAAACTTTATTACTTTTCTTCAGGAAGAGATGACCTCAGAATGAGGAGGAGCTGCCATTCAGGGCCCATTCAGATACTGCGATGTCTATCCCTGAGCAGAGAATGTCCCTAGGATCAGGGAGAAATGAAATAGCATAAGTGGGTTCAATATTGTTTTGAGCCTTAATTAACTTGGAGACCACAACTGCTTTTTTGAGGGAGAATGAGTACTTAAAGGCAAGTGTAGCCTTCACCTTTTTTACCAAAACTGATCTGTTTGTATGGGCTTGGAGGAGATGCAGCATGCATCTGTTTCTTCAGTGCTCCCTTAAGACAGTAACAACCCAAGAAACTCTGTTGGACTGGTCTGAGATACAGCTAAAATAGAAAAAGTGAAGTTAAATTTGTGTATTTTTCCTTTGCTATGGGACAGAATTAGAGTCATGCTGAAACACATAGCCAATGCCACATGCAAGTGGTTCCATGTTATGCTGTTCTGTGCTGTCTCATCCTGCAAGGGATACCCACACTTCTGCTTTTTCTCAACATTTCAGTCTCCTGTAGGCAGTAAATATCAATCTCTCTATTTCTGGGGTTTTTACCTGCTTGGCTAAACATAAAGTTCAGTTGGATGTGACACTTCCCAATGCTTTTAGTCTTCCATAGTTTTGCTTAATGAGCCTTTAAAAGATTTGTTTCCAAGTTCTGCTTTTGATCAGAAGATGCACTGTTGCTTGTGCACTGTCCTCTTTTGTGAAGGCAGAGTTTGAGCATGCCTGCTGCCAAGAGAACTGAATCTTGCCAAAGTGCTTGGCTCTGCTGCCATCTGCACGGGTAAGCAATGTACAGAACAATCCTGACAGCTTGGTGCTTTGGTCATATTGAAGCTGTGCAGTATGGCAAATGTGCTGCAAAGTGCTGGGAAAGGTAGTGGAAGGGCTGTTCACTTTGGTCCTATGGCTGGAAGGCCCAGACAGATGGTAAGTAGAATGTATGGTTTCTTAGCTGCCAGCTGGGGGGAAATAAAGCCAGCAGGGGAGTGGGAAACAGAACCCTTTTTGCCCGTGGAAGTAAGGAAGGACAGGTGAAGTTTGGAAGTCAGGTGCTGCAAGAACAAGGAGCAGAGTGCAGCTTTTGAGCCCTGGCACTTAAGAGCACCTCTCACTTACCACACAGTAGTTCGTGAGACTAATTCTGGTTCCAGGCTGCCTGTGGAAGGGCGCTGCTCCTGCAGTCTACGCGCTCTCCTGTGCCACCCTGGCTGTAGGTCCGGGGGCTCCCGAAGGCCCCTCAAGCCGCCCGCGCGGCTCGGGCGGTGCGGCCGCTGTCCCGGGCGGGGGTGCGGGGCAGGGCCGGTGGAAGCGCCGCCCCGGCCGTGACTCAGCGCGCGGGGTGACGGGCGGACGCGGCGCCCGGAGCCGAGGCGGGGGGTTCGGGNCCAGGCGCCCGGCGGCGCGGCGGCCAGCGAGCCGGCCGAGCCTCAGCGCTGCTCCGGCCCACGGGCCCTGGACGTCGCCTACTACCTGCTCTCCGACAGCCTCTGCGTCTGGGTGAGCCCGGGGCGGCGGCGGGGCCTGCGGGCCCGCGGCCTGCGGGGCTGGCAGCGGGATCGGCCTCTGCCGCCACCTCCCCGCGGCCGGGGGGAGGCGGGCGGCTCCGGGGGCTGTTTCGTTGTTGTTGGTTGTAAACTGCTCGCGGAATAAAGAGGGGGCTCGGTTGTGTTTTCCCCTGCCCGCCCCGGGCCGCCTCCGCAGCCGCTTCCCTTCCTGCGTGGCCGGGGCGGTGGGGCAGCCTTAGAGCCGAGCGCCCCGAGAGTTCAGCCCGCGGCTTGCGCTTCTCTCGGCGAGCGCCCCCCGCTCGTCCTGCCGGGGGGGTTTGGGAGAAGCTTTCGGGAGCGTTTGCCGCGGTCCCAGGCGCTTGCCGGGCTGAAGCTTCGCCAAGCACTGCCCGACCTGTCCTGCCAGAAACCTGAGTAAGGGGCTGTCAGATATTCGAGCTCAAGCCTTGCGTGCCTTTATTTCTGTTTTTTTTTTTAGTAGCACTGAAAGTCTTGTTGGTAAGAGGAAACATTCTCACCATTTAAGAAAAAAAAAAAAGAAAATAATTTTCTGTGTCTTTTTAACTGCAAACCTCATAATGGTTTATGAATTTTGGCTCACTGATTTGTAGTTGAAATAAAGGCTTAATAAGGGGATATTGGAAACCTTGCTGAGTTGTTGCTGTTGAACTTTTTATCTGTCTGTCACTCAAAGGTGGCAGTAGTTGGACATCTGCTTCACAACTCACTTGCTTGGCTGAAGTGCTGAGTTTTAATATACCAAACACATGTATCCTGTGGAAACCTGGTCTTGGGGCCTTAAGAGTCCTGGAAAAGTTTATTATATGTCCTTTGGAAATGACAGGGCAAGGCTTCTTCATCATCCACCCTCTAGCCTTTTTAACATCCTGCTAAAAGCCTAGAGCCTATAAGGTCAAAAGTTAATTACAAATGCCTTTGCCAAATGTGAGATAGCTGTTTTCCCAGGCCCATGTGTTCTGCTTCTTACTACTTTGCTGTAAAGAAGTTTCCCAGGAAAGCTTCAAGCAGTGCTGTTACTGAAGGGGTGTGTGCTATTCAGCATGTTTTGAGGCAGCCTCTGAATCCTCTTACTGTAACAGCAGATTCAAGCAGATTCAGATGAATTTCTCTCATCTGCCACATGTCAAACAAAATGAGCATCTTGGTGATCTCTAAGTTTTGTCCCCATATTCTTTTATGAAATGTGCTAATCTGTATGATTTATTATATTTATAATTTATTGTGGAGAGGTAGAGCAGTTTGTTGGCTTTACTGCTGTATCAAACTGACTGTGTTAGTATTTCTAGAAAAAATAAAGCTAAATGACTTATCAGCTCCTTCACGTGTCTTGGAAGACGCCAGGCTTAAATTTCACCAAAAAAAATAAGACAACTAATACTGTTCTGTGAACAATGGCAGGTTTTGTTAGACTCATTCATTCCCCTTCTCTCCCTTCTAAATAGGGCAAAACTATTTGTTGCTGACTGCTTTATTTCTTTCCAGGTACTAGTGAACACTGCCTGCTGTTTTCTGATGCTGGTTGCTAAACTAATCCAGTGTATGGTGTTTGGTCCTCTTCGTGTCAGCGAGAGGCAGGTGAGACAGCAAACAAGGAAACTGTGAAACATGACAAATGGTGTGGTTTTCCATATGGAATTGCTGAAACTGCACAAGAAAAATAAATTTTACAATATATGTCTTACTATTTGGTTTGCTAGTATGTCCATAGCCACAAGCTTCCAGTTTATTTCTAAGGGAATTTTCCCTATTGTATTTTATAAGCCCACAGTCATCCTGAAAATCCTGTTTCTTTAATGAACTCTGTCAGATTTCTTACAAGCGCACCTCACTTCAAAATATTTGTAACTTGTTCTTCTCTCTCCTGCCTGCACCTGGCAGCATTTCTCCATTGCATTTTGTAGTTATCAGTATTGGCAGTCCTGAGTTCCCTCTTCTTTTGTACCTTGACTGCTGGAGAAGTGCTCTCCATCCTCATACACTGAGTGGATGGTTTATCAGCCTCCAGGTTTAAGGGGGAGTAGGCAAGAAAATCCCCAGAGACAGGAGATGAGCAAGACTGAAAACTGAGGCTATTTAGTTCTGCTCTTGGCTATGTGAAAGTGTTTGTAAAGATTCAGCAAGGGAACTATGAAAGCCCAGAGTTTTCAAAAACAGGATCCTGCAGAAGATGAAAGTGGTAGCAGGACCTTGAATAGTATCTCTGTATTTCTTTTTTAGAAAAATAGTATGGCAAATGTGTAAGTTGCATGTGTAAATGCAGTAGCAGTGGTTTGGAGTGTGCTCACATATTTAAAAAAAAGTCTGTAAATGAAGTTCTTTAGGAGGAATCAGGCCCTGATGATTTTTGACATGCGGAACTGAGGCACACAAAGCCTCATTAATAACTGTGGACCTCTCAAAGCTTATTGTTTTTGTAAATCATACCTTGTAGAGCCTCTGAGTGATGTGTTAAAACCAAGGCACTATCAAACTGCAGTGGGCCAGATTTTCTTTCCAGTCCATGTTGACTCTAAAGATGTGGAATTTTAACTGGTTATGGTTTCCAGGATGTTGTCTACCCTCTTAAAAACTGGAAAGCAGAAGCAGTGTGGGTCCCTTTGTGTTTGGACAGTGGGAGTTTGCCTCAGTTGTCATGTAAAGGGAAGCTGCTTATTAATACTGGTGAGCCCAAAACAGCAGCATCATTAAGGAATTCAAGGCTGTCTTAACTAAACTCCTGGTGACTTCATTGTGTACTTTAACAAAACATTTTGTTTCCTAAATTTTTTAATCCCCTCCAAGCTGGCTTGCTGTCTACTGCTTGAGAACATCATTATTTCTTTCATACTTCGTGTGTGTGGGAATGGTTTTATTTTCATTGCTCATCCATCTCGTTCTCCACTGTAGGCATTGTGATTCTTAAGAACAGACTTTGTCATCTTTTCTTAATCATCTGTACTTTTTGGCAGGTTTTTGAAAGCAAGGTGGTAGGCAATTTGGGCATCCTGAATAACTAACTGTGGCAGCTCTTCCAGCAGAGAGGACTGTGTGTTTGCAGCCTGGTAGCTGAGTTGCCTGGGTATGAAGAATCAAACTGAGATCAGACTTGCTTTGTGTTGAGCACTGTTTTAGGAATATAGCAGGAAACTGCTTTGTATGCTGTGTAGCACAGTTATGCTGCCGTGGTACAAGAAACTAGATAGACAATAAGATCAGTATTTTAAGGCTAGTATTTTAAATATGTTTCTTACTTGAGTGAGGGTAACACTATTCAAGATGTGTATGCAGCAGACTTCAGTTATTGTATTGTTGCATTTCTGCTTCCATGTTTTTTTTTCTTTCACTCTTTTTCCCTCTTTCTCTCCAATGTGTGTATTGTCAGTGATTTTACTAGAGTAACCACGTCTCTTCCATTACAGCATCTCAAGGATAAATTCTGGAATTTCATTTTCTACAAGTTCATCTTCATTTTTGGTGTGCTGAATGTTCAGACAGTAGAAGAAGTAGTGATGTGGTGCCTCTGGTTCTCTGGACTTGTATTTCTCCATCTGATGGTTCAGCTCTGCAAGGATCGCTTTGAATATGTAAGTTTTGATTAAGGGCTGTCTTTTGGGACATGCAAATTCTGTTTCTGGTTCAGGCAGTGGCTCACATGAGGTACAAACAGATCATTTAGACCTTTTCTGCACCCTGCCGTACTGAACACGTGCACTTCCCATTAGCTTCAAATACTTGCTTTAAAGTACAGTGTCAATCTTACTCCTTCAGTTTTCCCATGAGACAAATGGAGCTGAAGATACTTATTTTCTTCAATAAATTGCTCCTTATATGTGCCCTGTAATTACTATTACATAACTGCATGAGATGGCTTCATAGCTCTCCTTAGTGAGGACATCTTAACAACAGAATATCCCTTAGCTTGGTGGCCTTTAGGATTGGCCTGTGGAGCCTGTTTCTGCAGATTCTGTGCTCAGGTGTCACTTAGATACACTGAATTTTGACTGCCAGTGTCTTTACAATATACTGTGCAATTTTCTCTCTAAGCTATATTCCACTTTTTGTTATTACCAGGAATAAATTAGGTAGTGATGCAGAAATTGAAGGCTAGGCAAGGAAGAAGAAACTGTAATTTAAACAGTAAATCTTAAACTATAATAGGCCTGCATTTTCCTAGACTCCTCTCTCCTCACGTAGAAGTTTGACCTGAGTTGAATCCATTAATTTCTTTTTGGTAGATCTGGGCTTTGTGTTTTCTGTTTTTTTTTTTTTTTAATAATGTCCAGTAAGGCCTGTTAATTCACAGATAGCTAAGCACTTAAATTTGAAACTGAATTGGCTAGGGTTAGGAAAATTGAGACAGCAGTGAACAAGGCAGTCATCTGATATTTCTACTGTTCAGAAAGCTGTGAAAGAACAAAGGTCATGTGAGAAGAAATCCTTATTATATTCCTTTTGCATTCAAAATATGCATAGTAATTTTTTACTTGGATAACTGATACTTGTATAATTTGCGTTGTGAAGATGGGACATGTGGAGCTGAACCAGACACAAAGAAGTAAGAAAGAACCCATTGAAAAACAAAACATAGGCATCAACTTTGTTAATCAGATCAGAGTGAAGCTTTGGGCAACTCCTTCTTTCCTTGTCCTGTTCCTTCTCATCCTGGCCGTGGAAAAAAGAGGATGGACCAAAATCCCCTTGGGTTGCCTTTGATTTAGTCAGACTGGGTGTACCTCCTCTGTTGAAGTAGTTTAGAGTTTTAGTACTTTGCATGTTACTGAATGAGACAACTGTTTCTCAGCAGAGTCTGTCCAGCAGTCTCTAGCTGCAGCTTAAATGTTTTTTTGGGTAGATGTCTCTTTCTTCCAGAAGAAAATGACAGTGGAAGAACTATGGGGTGGAACACCAAGCTGGACAAATTCAGATCAGCTGTTTGGGGAAAAATTGGCAGAACATTGCTTGAAGACTGTGTGTTAGATTAGGTTTTTATAAAATGCATATTAATCCTAAGCAGATGCTGTGAATTTGGTGCAGAAACTACTGTGTCTCTGGTTTTCTTGCACAGGTGATTTAAACAGCTCAAATAATAATTGTAAATAAAAAAATTGTAACTTATTGTTAAAATGTGACTGTAAATGACAGTAATATGAATGAGGCTTTAGGGTAGTGTGTGGGTTTGCCTTTATTCTTCATAATTTATTACAACATTGCATTGTGAAATTGGTTTTATGCTAGAAAGCAAAAGATTTTCCTGAGTGAGGTCTTGTTTGGTGACTATGGAAGGCAGGGTGGATGAAGTACTCATTTAAACCTGTCATGTATTTCTGTTGCAGCTTTCCTTTTCTCCTACCACACCCATGAGCAGCCACATCAGAGTTCTGGCCCTGCTCATAGCCATGCTCCTGTCCTGCTGTGGATTAGCAGTTGTCTGTGGAGTTGTTGGCTACACCCATGGCATGCACACCTTGGCTTTCATGGCAGCAGAGGTGAGACTTCTTTCATATGTATTGTGGTTTCTGTTTTGCCTTTGACCCCTCTCCTGGAGGTATCCTGGTGCACAATGGATTTACTTTTAATACGAAAGCAACTTTGAAGACACAAACATTCCTTCCTTGTTTTCCAGATTGACATTCTCTCTTTAGCCTTTAAACCTGAAAAAAATCTTAGTCTGAAGAAGAAAATGAGAGGATAGACCTGTAAGATGATGCTGAAATCAAATGACAGCTTATGAAAAAGTGATGATTGTGCTTCATGAGTGTTACAAGAGGGATTGCTAAAACAGCACTTGAGAGATGGAGAGAGTGTGTATGAAAGTGTAAAGTGGACTTCAGCCTCTTTCTTTGAGGTTGTATTTTCTATTTAATTTCTTCCCAAAAGGAATGAGACATCCTTTCCTTAAGGCATGCTCATGGGCTTTGCTTATGTTTGTGTAATGAGTTGTGTGTCAGCTGAGATGAGCAAGGCATTTTTGTGCACTCCTGAACACTCTGCACTGTGGACTAAGCATCCCAGTATGTTTGTGGAGTGAACATCAGTATGTTTGTGATGTTGTGGTGGATTGTTGCACTCTGTCTGAGGAAGTGATAATCTTAAACAAAGGAGAGGAATCCAATCCAAGTATGTTGTGTTAGCACATTGTTAGTTCAGATAACAAATATAATGTACAATTTATTTTTCTTCTCCTATCTTGGATTCATACTTGGAGTGAAGGAGCAGGAAGGAAAACAGCTGATAGTAGGAGAGTATGATGCTTGTCATGCCACAGTTCAGTTATTCAGTACGTCACTTTATTTTTCCATGAATATGAGAATATGCAAGACCAGATTTGTAATGAAGCAGTGGAAGGGTGTTGGAAGATTTAACAGTGTCTCTAAAAGGTGGGGTCTCCTTGGTGTCACGTCTCTTATCTTGGCTTGGCAGAAGAATTATCAACATTGCACCAGCTCAGGGTAGGTTAATCAGGGAGTGTTGGGGTGCCTGTGTTGCCTCCTCAGTGCTGTGCTGTGAGTGTTTGGGGTTGCAGGATGGGGCCAAATAATTCATTTTAGTGAGAGCTGTTCTGTGTGCTGATTAATGAAGGAGTGGCTCAGTCAGTGGAAGCGTGGGGTGTTTGGCCAAGCCCTGGATCCCCTGCTGTGCTGCTGGTGGGCAGCAAGGAACTCTGTGGGGAATGCAGAAGAAAGGGTCTCCATGCTTTGCTTGCAGCCACTGGTGTTTGAGAACATTCCTGAGCTGAGGGCTGCACAAACCTGTTGTGTTTGATAGTCCCAGATGTACTCTGGAAAGTTATCTGATCATTCATTGAACTTGTTTGTATGTCAGCCTCTGCAATACCCAAAGGCAGCAAATTTCACATGTACTTGGTTTTGTGTACACAGAAGATGCCCTGTTTGAGTTGTTCTGAATTTTGTGTTTGATAATCATAGAATGATTTGGGTTGGAAGGGATCTTAAAGATCATCTAGTTCCAGCCCCCCTGCCATGGCAGGGAATAATGTCCTTAGCTATCATTAAATACATTTATAATGAAAATAAGCAAAGAATCATTCCCTGTTTAATCTTTTTTGTAGAATTTGTGGTTTTATCACCCTTTTTGCCTATTCCTTTGCTGCCTTTCCTTCTAAGCAAAAGAATTCTAGTCTAATTTTTTCTTATAGTAGTCTGTCTAATATCTTGCCATTTTTAAACATTGTAAATATTCCCTGTGTGGATTGGGCAACCATGAGTAATTTCCATGGGTAATTTTTACACCCAGCACTCATGTGAGTGGAATAAAATATTTAGGTTTCTTTCTACAGGTACTGGCAGTGACACCTCATAGCAGACTTCAAGCTCTTAGTAAAAAACAATAAATCAGACTGAAATGGTTTTTTTGGTGGTGGCTTGTGTGATGCTACTCGAGAGGGACCCTGCCAAGTGTATTCCATTAGTGTGAATGAATTACATTAAGTTACATTAAGCTATTAATCTCTCTTCTGCAAACATTGATTTAGCTCAGAGTTTTCAATAAAGCAATATAGATGTTTTTCTTGTGCTTTAGGTAACTTACCCTCGTTCTCTGTTGCTTGTCAGCATTTTTTTTTTTTTGCTGCAGAGGGTTGATGTGAAATGTGTAAACGCCCAGAGGAAGTTGTGTAGGGACTTGTCTGTATTTTTGAGTAAATGTTAATCTTTTTGGCCTTAATATATGGTGTTCAAGAATTATAGTACAGCAAGCAGTGTCCAGTCTGTCTATCTTTGCATGTTTGTTTTTTTTTTAGTCAGTTGGTAAACAGTTGGCAGATATGTTGGGTATTGCAAAGGGTTAAATATACGTAGAAGCACTTTAAGAATGCTCTTTACAGATGAAAAAAATTATTCAAACTAACTGGTTTATTGCTACTTTGGGAAGTTAGTGGTTTTGATAGTTCTTCTGTCCTGTTTGTAGTACTTATGCTGAAGGCATGCCATCAGACCAGTTTCACAGAAGTGGTTTCAGTTGCTCATTGTAAATCCCCTGCATCTCAGTGTCACTTGGCCCCTGCTAACTGCAGGGTGGTGTGGGTGTCTCTGGGGGAAGCCTGCCTGGTGTTTTTCACTGTGAGGATGGAATGAAGAGATGGAGCACTGTGGGCTAACAGAGAGGTGATGGGTAACAGAGAGGTGATGGGGCCACTGTCTCCTAGATAAGAGCCCATGGAAATGTAGTTACCTTTTGGTGACTTGTCTTTACACTTCTGATCTTACACTTTCTGATATACTTAGGTTTTGGGTTTTTTTTTCTGTACTTAGCCTAGAAATGTAAGTATGATTAAAGAGAGAAGTTATTTTAGCAGCATTTACATCTCAGCCAAGGGGAGAGAATTATTTGAAATTATTTTCCTCAGATTTCTGTTATTATTCAGTTCTTCCAGTTTTCTTTTTTTTAGAAGAGGGATGAAGAGAAGTAGCTGGTGGGACTGTGGCTTCAACACTTTGCTGATTGATAATAATTGAAAAAGGCAATGCCTGTGTGGTTGGGAAAAATGACAACAGCAGTAACACTAGTGGCCGCTTTAAAAGCGTTGTGTCTTTGGGAACAATTTCTTCCATATTTATTTATAAGCTTCATAGTTGTCTCAGGTATATTGTGCCCACTTATATTGGCCATTGGTTCACAGGAATTTGTTAAGCTGCAATAAATGCATTATGTATTTTAACCCTTGAGCTCATGCATCTGAGCCACTGTCCCTGACAGAATGTTGTTAACATGTATGGTTTTTTTCCTTCCTCTTTTGCAGTCTCTGCTGGTGACAGTCAGAACTGCTCATGTGATTTTACGGTAAGTAGCTTATGTTTTACAGGATGGATGTTCAGAATGGTAGTGCATATAGCATGTTGATGTAAGGAGTGTATGTAATTACTGCTTTAAATTGTAAATGTGTGTTTGGAGATTGAGAGCAGCCCTGAGGAGAGACTTGGGGGTGTTGGTAGATGAGAAGTTTGACATGGCCCAGTAATTTGTGCTTGCCAGAAAGCTCAACCACATCCTGGTCTGCACCTGTGTGGGCAGCAGGTCCAGGGAGGGGATTCTGCCCCTCTGCTCTGTTCTGCTGAGACTCCACCTGGAGTGCTGCATCCAGCTCTGGGACCCCCAGCATGAGAAGGATGTGGACCTGTTGGAGTGAGTCTAGAAGAGTCCTTAGAGATTTTCAGAGGAATGGAGCATCTGCTGTGGAGACAGACTGAGAGAGCTGGGGTTATTCAGCCTGGAGAAAAGAGAAGGCTCTGGTTAAACCTCAGAGCCCCTTCCAGTACCTAAAGGGACATCAAGAGAATTGGAGAGGGACTTTGGACAAGGGCATGGAGTGAGGGTATGACTTCAAACTGACAGAAAACAGGGTTTGATTAGATACTGGGGAAAAAACCTTCCCTGTGAGATTGGTGAGTCACTGGCACAGTGAATGGTTGGTTGCCCAGAGAAGCTGTGGATGCCCCATCCTGGAAGTGGTCACAGCCTAATTGCATGAGGCAGCCAAAGGGATTGGAAAGAGATGATCTTTGAGATTCCTTCAAACCCAAACTGTTGCAGGATTCTATGAGAGGAGCAAAGGTTGTTAGCTTTAGCCTGTGCTGTTTGTAAGCACAAGTTTTTCAACTGACTTTTATTTTTCTTAGAGTGATTTCTGTGTCTTATCCTGAAACCTTTATTTGAATAAAAGATTGTACTAGTGTTTAAGTAGTTACAGGAATAGTTTTTTTGAAGGCAGTTAGTAAACAGTTGTCGGATATGTTGGATAGTACAAAGGATTAAATTCATGTAGAAGCATTTTAACAAGGATTTTTACAGATGGAAATGCATTTTAGGAGTGATTTTTACAGATGGAGGTTGAAATGCATGGATAGCTTTAGTGGGTGGTGATAGCTTGTGGCATGGATTGAAGTGGATGGGTGCTGCTGGATGAGGGTTGATAGATGCTCCTTAATGCCATTCCACAGGGTGTGTTTTAAGACCTTGGTCTCTCCCAGGTTTGCTTTGAAAAAGTCACATGCACGTGTACCTGTAACTCACCTGTGTGTGCATATGTAGGGCACGGTGTGTGACACAGGAGCCTCTGTGCAGGTCACTGTCAGCATTTCAGATCTGACACTGAGCTGTAATGACTCACCTAAGAAACACCTCACGTGCTGAAAAATGTGCTTCTGTAGTTACTATAATCCTAAGGCTGACTTTCAGTGCATGAAGTTCTTAGCAAATACTGCATCTTTTCTATCAGCTGGCAGTGTCTGTAGTGCCATTGTGGGCTAAGCAAAGACTCCTTTTTTCCTTTTTAACATGTTGCTGTTTGAAACCAGCAACATTAAAAGAAATCCCCCTAGAGTAAGCACAGACTGTGGGCACAGGGCCTTGGAAGGGCAAAGAATCCATATCCAGAAGTTTTTTGAAAAATGGACAAAATAGTTTGAATTATAGAGATGCTATTTAACAACAACAACAAAATAATAATGCTAATTTCCTCACTCTTGCAGATATGTAGTTCATCTCTGGGATCTCAACCATGAAGGAACGTGGGAGGGCAAAGGCACTTATGTCTACTACACAGATTTTGTCATGGAGCTAACCTTGCTTTCCCTGGACTTGATGCATCATATTCATATGCTGGTATGAAATACTGGACATAATGCTGAACAAGTAGATTGACCTTAAAATAAAGGGTATTGAGTATACGTATTTTATATATTTTTTTACTTTTCTTATTTTAGAAACCAGATATTACAGAGAAGTTATTTAAATAGAGATGAAAATATAAATGGGGGTTTCTGGCATTCTTTCCTCCTGTGTAGTTGAAGTCATCACAAATAATTTTGTTAAGGAGTATTAACTACTGTGTGTAATTATCTGTTTAGTAGGTGTTTAATTAGCTTTCTTTATTGAGTAATATCAGACTGAATTATTTCCACTGGCAGCAGAGGATGCTAAGCTGGACAGGACTGAATTCAGTTTATCCTCCTTGTGAATGCTGTGCTGCCAAAGTTGTATGTGAGGAGGTGATGGGTGGTACCTTTGAACACGCGTGGTTGGTCTGAATGGACCCAACAAAAGAGAAATTCTTCAGGGCTGATTTCCTGATTTGTCTCTTAAGACGTGATGCAGCTTCTTGTTTCTCAGGGTGCTTGTTTGTAACCACTGCTCTGTTTGTTCCCAAGCTGTTTGGCAATATCTGGCTGTCCATGGCCAGCCTGGTGATTTTCATGCAGCTGCGCTATCTGTTCCACGAGGTGCAGCGGCGAATTCGGCGGCACAAGAACTACCTGCGTGTGGTTGGCAACATGGAAGCCAGGTGAGCCCCTGGCTTGCTCTGCAGTCTCGATGTAGATCTGGCAGAGAGAATCCTGAGAAGGAAGGTGGGATTGTTTTATGTTCCTCTGACACACAGTGGCGTGGTGTAAGCTGGACAGATGTGATGTTCCAAACCTGACCCTTAAGTCTCCACACTTAGAGAATGTTTTTACCCATTTTATTTGTTGGTGAGGAGACTCTGGTTTTAACAGATATGTACGATTGACTTGTATAATGGCAGTATTACTAGTAATGCATAAAGTGGCAAAAAGTGAACTCCCCTGTCCACTATTTCTTCTTCTGTGTTCTTTTGCATTCTACCTTAGTGGGGTGACAGAAGCTCTGAAGAGCTCTGTCTGTTTTAGCTGTCAAATACCAGCTTTGGCTGTGATAGAAATCAATGCTCTTGATTTCATTAAGCCTTACTGACTGAAATAAAATCAAAATATTAATTAAAACCTGNTTCTTGATTTCATTAAGCCATACTATTCCCTTACTGACTGAAATGAAATCAAAATATTAATTAAAACCTGCCTAGCTTTATCTACGCATTTACTAAACCTGAAGCCAAATCTAAGACTTTACCTAAAGTGGAGCTGAGGGCACCTTGGCAATACTTCAGTTCATTCCCTTTTATTGAGGTAATATGGAGAAATTGGGAGGCCTGCTAAAACATAATATTATGCCAGATAATACTGCATTTCTGACTCACAAATTCAGCTATGTTCTTAAAAATTTTAAGAGCCACATGAAGTCTTACTCTTTCTGTACATCATTGTACTGTTTTAATTGTGGGCCTCTGTGGAGAAGGCTGGCTTGTCTAGAAATTCCTGAGGCTTTTTTTTAAGAAGTCATTTAATGGCTGTGATACTACTTTGAGAGCTGCATAGTAAAGTTCATCCACAGTGTGTTGTTTCTTTCCAGTCACATGCAGCCACTGAATCCCTTTGAGCTGTTCACAAAGCTCTTTGAGTTGCATGTGTCACAGGCTTCTTTTCTGAATGACTTAATGTG
The DNA here is from genome assembly GCA_013397245.1 of Thryothorus ludovicianus. Lineage (NCBI taxonomy): Eukaryota > Metazoa > Chordata > Aves > Passeriformes > Certhiidae > Thryothorus > Thryothorus ludovicianus. The sequence goes on from VZTB01001196.1 coordinate 21,133, forward strand.
TCTTGGTCATTCTGATTGTGCTGGAAGAACCACATTCTAGCTTCTTTCAAGCTGCTGTTGGCAGCTGCCTTTATTTGCTTGTTCTTTGGGTATATTCCACACCAGCACTGCTGTGAAATGTTGTTACACCACTCATTTCTATATTGTTATGTTTGGATACCGTGTAGTAACTGCTTACATGGCACTGTAGCTTAAAAAAAAAAAGGAAAAAAGACAAATGGGAATGGCAGAATCTGAGGCCAAAATTAGTCACCATAAATGCTTATGATCCCAAAGAGGCAGCTTAATGGGTACAGCTCATTAAAACTCATTTAGAAAAATGACATAAACCAAATCTATACAGATTATAATTTAAGGATCTCAACAAAATGACCATATAATTGTCTCTTGGAAGGTACTAAGTCAGAGCTTTTTGCACTTAAGATGGATGAGGAGATGTGCAAAAAGAGTGCCTGCAAAAGGCATCAGAGGGATCTGTATGTGTATTCCTTTACAGTGCAGCCTGAAAAATAACAAATAAAAAAACCCACAAATCTGTTGGTGTCGCTCTCTTAATGAAAAGTTAACATGGAGGGTGAGGTTTTCTCAGTGCTGGATTCTCTAGAGAGGAGGCTGTGCTGAGCTTGTGTAGTCATTCCTTCTGTCTCTTCCTGTTTCTTCTTCATAGGTTTGCAGTTGCAACACCGGAGGAGCTGGCAGTGAACAATGATGACTGTGCCATTTGCTGGGACTCCATGCAATCTGCACGTAAACTCCCCTGTGGCCACCTCTTCCACAAGTATGTGTCCAGGCTGGAGAGGGTGCACCCAGCTGAGAAGGGAAGGGCTGGATGGGCATGGCTGATTTGCAGTGGGATGACAAATAACAAACTACCAGCAGAGCTGTTGGGTGCTTGCTGCCTGGGTCGTCTTGGTCTGCCTCTGATAACAAAGTACAAGTTGTTTTCATTCCAGTCATTTTCATGTTTGAGTTGTTCCACCTGGTGCACTTCTTTTCCTTCAAACTAAGAGTGTACACCTTGTCAGCTAGTGGGTAACTAGAGTTGAGTTTCTCAAACACAGGTTGGTAGATTTGTTTTGTGGGGGTTGTGTTGATTTTTAGGTGAAGGTGAAAAGTCAGAGCTGGATCCTTAAATACTTACCAGATATCAGCTTTAAGGAGAAAACAGGGAGTATTTTTATACAGTGCATCCTCACATGGTGGTGAGTGCCCCAGGACAGCTCTGGAGGCCAGGTCTGAATCTGTGGTTTCAAGGGGCAATGAGTCCATCAGGACTGTGGAAGAGGTTAACCAAAACAGCAGAATGGTCCCTAAGCAGCTGGTAGCTAGAACTGGGAGACTTCTGGTCAAAGAACCTCTCTCTACACTGCTTCTTACACTCTCTCAATAGTAAATAGTAGCAGGTGCTTGTGCACATAGTGTGCTGAGCTGGATGTGACTTTGCTTGGATCATTTGTAGCAGTGCTTGCACTTCCATGCCTGTGCTTAAATATGAACTGAGAAACATGGATTGAAGCAGGCATTTCTGGAGGGCCACGTGATGAGTTTGCAGGTCAGTTCAATTGTCCCTGTGGTGTTACTTTCTGTAAATAGCTTTTTGCTTTTCTGGTAACTGTCAAACCAGAGGTTGTAATCTGTGTGCTAATTTGTTGTCATTTATGACAAACCTTGCCATAAATATTTATCTGTGTTCCAAGAAGTCTCTAATGAGATAATGTGCCTCCATAGCAGAAACTCCTTTTCCAGTGCTACTGAATCATGTTAATATTTAATCACCTGCTGAGCACTTGAGAAGCCCAGGGTCTTCTCTTCAGAAAGACATTTTCTTTGTATTTAAAAGGATCCTTTTGTATTTTTTTCTGAAGCAATTACAGTTCTGAAGCAAGTTACACTCCTTGGTGCTTTTAGGGAGGGAACATGTTACAGTGGATGGCTTGCATATAAAACCAGATGTAACTAATAACCCTATTTACAACCTGAGAGTGGTTTCTCTCCTCATAAAAGCCTAGTGATTTAGTCAACAGGCTGAACACTGTGTCCATTTTCAATTACATGGGATTTTTTTTCCCCGTCAGTTACCTGGAGTGGAAGAGAAGGTGGCAGGGAAGATTGTTGTTGCTGAGATCAACTCTGTGCCCAAAAATTAAGGAAATTTAATGGGAGTAGGTGTCTGAATATATTAGGCATATTGAAACTCTCTCCTTTACCTTCTAGGGAGCAGGCAGTTTCCAGAGTTGTTGCTCTGAAAGATTGCCAGCCTTGACCTGCTGTTTGCTCTCCTCCTCCTGAGGTGCTGTGGCTGACCAAGCCCTTCTGCCTGTGTGGCACTCAATGGGTGTGACCACTGATGGCTTTTTGGGTCTGGTGTTGCTGCAGCTCACGTGGGGTTGTGCCATTGCAGCATCTTGGCTGTTGCACTGCTGGGGAGCAGCAGTGTGGTGGCAGCTCAGGAAACTCTGGGTGTTTCCCAGGTGACCTCTGGGGTACAGCTCTAGCAGAGGTTTGAGTTTGCTGAGGGCAGGGTGGTTTTCCTGTGGTCAGGGAAGTGATGGTGGCCAGCACTGCCAGTGCCAGCCTGCTGTCTGTGCTGGTGACCAAGGTGGAGGAAGGTGGCAGATTTTTACTGCAGTGCTTTTGTTGTTTTTGTGAAACCCATCACTGTGTTACCCCTCCAAATATGATGGAAAGCACTTTGGCAAAGTTTCAGGAATTGGACAGAATGCTTGTATCCTTGACTTCCACTATAGTCCTGCAATTAGAGTTTTTCCCTTGCTCTGTCAACCCAAACCTGTGATCTGTGACTTCACTTTGTTTATAAATACACAATTTTTGGGAACAGGTTTATTTGATCTTTTTGTATGTCTTTACCTTTCTAAAGTGTTTTGAGAACTTCTGGGGAAAAAACCCACCCTGCAAATGTGAAGTATGTATTATAATATTCAGAAGTTTTCAGCTCTGTGAAGTTCATTTCTTCCACACTGAAAATTGGGTTTAACTTGAACAAATTCTGCAATTGGGTCATATTAGCATGAATCGAAATACATGCACTGCTTTGAGTGTTTCAACCTGCATTTCAAACACTCCTCACTTTCTGTAGGACAGAAAATTTCAGAATTAGGGAAGTATTGTAATGGCACAGAAATGTTAGTATTAATATGTCTGTTTAGAGAGTTCCTGGAGTGATACTGACTTTTGTGGTTTGGGTATTGGTATTTTGAAAAGCCATTTGAAAACACTGGAGGTGCCATTACCTCATCACAGGCAGAACTGCTATGAAAATGTGTCAGGATTCATTAACTATGTGTCCAGTTGGTTTTTGCCTTTTTCACTTGGGAATGTTGAGAGAAAAGAATTGGTTTACCTTCCAGGCAAAACTTACTTATTCTGAGCTAGAAGGACAGCAAGCTTGGAGAGTGTTTTAAGCTTATGATAAATCTGCATGCATGTTTGTAAAAAGTGAACACTTGAGTATTTTCAGCTGAAGGAAATAAGAAACCTCCATCAGGAGCTGATGAAGGATATCTCTGAGCAGTTCATGTATTGATGTTGTGTACAGAATATGCTACAGCTGCTTGATGTGCTGGAGATAGTGGTGTCTTGGAGAAACACTGCCAGCCCACCACAGTGTTACTGTTTTTCTGTCAGCTCGTGCCTGCGGTCCTGGCTGGAACAAGACACGTCCTGCCCCACCTGCAGAATGTCTCTTAATATCACTGACAGCCATCACGTGAGGGAGGATCACCAAAGGGAGAATCTGGATGAGAACCTGGTCCCTGTGGCAGCAGCAGAAGGCAGACCACGCCTGAACCAGCACAATCACTTCTTCCACTTTGATGGTGAGCTGAGCACATTTCACATCCAAATCAACAAGGGGAGCAGCCTTCTGTAGAAGAGAACTCTCTCTCTGCTTCAGCTGAAACTCAGACCATGCTCTGCTTGTGTTTGTCAGACACCACTGTGTTTCTGATGGCTCTTTAGCAAGAGCTCAGATGTGTCTGGGGTTTCCCAGAGCTGTGGAGATTTCTTGAAAGATTTTATACAAGTTCTCCCTTTTTCTGGATTTGTTGTGGTCAGCAGCTTCAGTTACTGCCATTTATTCATTGTGTGGCATGTTGACAAGCAGAATGGGAAATTCCTCTGTCTTTTTTGTTACCATGTGGTGGTTAATCAACAACAGTCAAAGAGGGGAAAAAAGCCCTCTGTGGTGCAGTCTAAAAGTCAGTGTTTTCCCTGTCCCCTAGCTAATGTGAGGTTGTCAAAAGTCCATTTGCCACTCAGTTTACAAGACACTTGCAATGCTTGGTTAGGTGCAGAAGATTAGTCTCAGAAGGAATCATGTAGCCACAACAGTTTAAAATGTTTGGGTTTTTTTAGTAGTGTGTTATAAGTACTGTCAAAGTAGATGTGATTCCAGGCCATGATAAGTTCTTCGGATAGAGACAACTTGTTTTGGAAAAGGCAATTTATGTCATTTGTCTCCCAGATTTTTTTAGAGTTTTGGTATTGGGGTGTGCCAATCTTCCATAGTTTCCCAGATTTCGATGGCAGTCTTGGTGTTTCTCAGATGATTTCAGTACTGCAAATATTCAACTTTGGGCTCTGCCCTTGTGGAGCTCCCATGAGGCAGTTGAGATGCTGCAAACTTACACAGTGACCTGTTCCTCATCTCTGCTTGTTTTGAAATCTTTGGAGATTGTGGGGGGGAGAATAATGGGCAGAGAAGGGTCAGACAATTTCTAGGTACATGGAGACTGGCTGATAGCTTCTGCATGGCTTCTGCTTCTGGGGTGCTTTAGGTCTCCAAAGGACATTTATATTTAGAATAACACTGTATTTTTGTTGGCTGTCCTCCCCAGTGCTCTCCAGTGGCTTGGAGACCTGCAGAATTACCATGGAGATAGAAGGAGAAGTGGCATAGAGCAAAGCCTATGTTTATTTAAGTGGCAGTACAGAAGGAGGAGGGAGCCACCCATGTGCCCTGCTCTGTTGAGCTGAAGCACAGGATTGCAGCAGTCACTTTGTTCAGTCTCTCTCTGTCCCTTTGAAGTAGTATTTCTCAGTAATGACCCATTTTGGGCCTGGATTCAGGTTGCTTTAGAAGCTGTCCTGTTTTTGTAAAATTGCTAGATTTATTAATATATTCCACAACTGGATTTGACTCTGGATTATTTTAATTTTCACTTTAATAGGAACATTAAAAAAAGAAAACAAGGATGTGTATCTTCCTTGATCCTTTTCCAGTCCTTCAGATTGTTAAACCACTATGACAGTGTTTGAAGAGAGTTTGGGCAGTTGCTGATCCACTCCAGCCATCTCCATGTCTGGGAGATCTTAGGGATGGATTGCACTGCAGAACTCCCTGCACATACCTTGTGGAATATGAAGATTTAGTTAAATACATGTAGAACTACTTGGCCTGCTGAGATTCTCATGCTCTGTTTTGACTTTCTTGGTGATTTCTTACTCCCAGGCTCCCGAATTGCCAGCTGGCTGCCCAGTTTTTCTGTGGAAGTGATGCACACCACCAACATCCTTGGAATTGCACAAGCCAGCAACTCCCAGCTCAATGTTATGGTAAGACTTCACCTCAGCCTTCCTGTTTGTGTTGTGTAGAGGAAGGGGTTACATGGAAATGGAGAACATAAAGGGGAAGGAAGTCAAAACAGTGGTTAGACACTGGATGAAAGCTGCTTTTCTGAGTGAGAGAAGCTTTACTTCAGTGAAGTTAGGGCTGTATTTGGGTTCAAATGTGTCAGCATAAAAGAACAGGTCTGGAGGTAAGTGAATGAGGTAGAAGAATGACATGCACTTCCTGAGGAGACTTTTTCTCAGCTTGCTTAGTGCAACTTCTTTAGCTCTTTTTCAGTACCTCTATGAGAGCTTGCAGTACCAAAGGGTGTGAATCTGTAACCAGAGAATTTAGCTGTTAGTTAGGTAGCAACTGATCAAACTATTCTATAGGTTTTGATTTGTTTTTTAATCTTTAACAGCACTAAGCTTCAAGATAGCAATTTCAGTGTCTTATCAGTGTGAGGCAGGCTCTCCAGCACCCTCAGCTTTTGTAGATTCATGATGATGATAGAAGTGTAGAGAATGAAATTCCATATTTGTTGAATTCATCCATAAAAACTCTAATGTAGTACAAAAAGAAAAGGATGTGGCCTCATGAAACACTTCATTTTTTTGAGAAGTGCTGCTTCCTTTGAGTTCTTCAAGCTACTGTGTTCTATACCATGGTAATAAATGTTCACTGAGGTGTCTCATGAAAGTGAGGCAATTTTCTGAATATTAGGTCTTTCCCATAGCCTGTACTTCTGTTTAAACATCAGCAGGGTAAGGCTGCTATTTTTAGGGTGTTTGAGGCAGTGAGGGACCAGTAAGATGTTGCAGATGATTTATTAGTTAAATATGCAGGAACTCTCCATCTGAGGTCAGTTTAATTTTTCTTTTACTGGACATAATGACACAAATGGGCTTTTGTTAAGGATGAGTAATGGTTTTTTAAGATTGTGTATTATCAAAAGTACAATAGCAACTTATATTAAAATGCCTACTTTAATGGAAAGCTGGTTAAAGGTTAGCAAATTATTAAAGGATTACACATTTTTAATAGAAAATAAGTGACATTCTCCTTTGTGCTATTGAATAAAAACCTAGGGAATTACTTTGAGGGGAAAGCCAGAGGCTGAAATGATAAATCAGTTGGTTTGGTCACAAGTTAGTACAATGGAGGGTTAGGTTTGCAGTAGTTGCTTGTGTTGGAACTCACTGTCAGTTGGTGCATAGTTTTTGCTTTGTTCTCAAAACTCCTTTCACCTTTCTTTTCTTATTGCTGTTCTCATTCCCCTCTGCCCCCCATGACTTTGGGCATTAGTGAAAATAGACATTTCAATATTAAATGAAATCTAGTTGTTTTACTCTAAAAGCATATTATTTGTCTTCCCTCTTACCTTTACTTATGTAATTTGGATACTCTTTAACTACCTTGAAATTCAATAAAAACAGTTCCCTGACAACTCAGTTGAATTTACTTGAATTTTCTGACCCTTATTAACTGGTTTGTAGGGAGGGTGGCTGGAGGGAGTGGGTTATTAAAACTGGAATTCTGGAAACGATATGGCCAAAAGCAAAATTGGTTTTTTCTTCCCAGTGTTGATCTAACTTTCAGTCACCCATGAGTTTTGCACAGATATTTATTAAAAAGGCTGTCATAGGGAGAGGGTTGGGAAGCTTTTGAAACCTTTGTGCATCTACAGGCACTGTTCAGGGCCATGTGGTGTCTCCCTAGGAGCTGCAGTTTTGGGTGTTGACTTCAGTGGAGGCAGCATATTGCCCTGTAAGTCAAAGCCAGCATGGGTTTCCTTTCTCTTTTCTTTCTGACTGTGGATTTGCATATCATAAACAGCATCTTTGAGCTGGTAATATTTTTAATCTCTTTCTGTTGACACACTTATCAACTAACTTCTATTTACTGCTGATATTGACTGTGTTGCTTTTTCCAGGCCCATCAGATTCAGGAGATGTTCCCTCAAGTTCCTTATCATTTAGTTCTGCAGGATCTGCAGCTAACTCGTTCTGTAGAGATCACCACTGACAACATCCTGGAAGGGCGCATCCAGGTGCCTTTCCCCACACAGGTGAGTCATAAGACTGTGCACCTAAAATTACTTTCTTATCACAGCACTGAGCCTCTTAGTAATGAGTGAGGGGAATGGAGCAAGTTGAAGCGCTGATGAATCTGGGATTTGTTTTTCCCTTTGTTTAAGTGTCTCTAAATGCAGTGTATTCAGTCATGTACCAAAAATATATTAAAAATATCCTAGCTAGACAAGATACAAATATTTGCTCAGTTAAAGCAGCTCTTCCCGGTCTCTCTTGTGCAGAGCTTTTAGAACATTTCCAGTTGATTTCTCTGCTGACAGATAATTGAATTGTACCACTTAGGAAGATTTTTTGCAAAGAAAGTCGGCAAAATGATGCCTTGTTCTTAATTAGTGCCAGCAGATTTCAGTAAAGCAGTCTGGGGATAATGTTTCTGTTAATAAGAATATTGAATTCTGGTTCTGTGCACATCAGATAGAGTACTGTTATCTGGAGTCTGCGTGTGGGGAAGCAGAGAGAATTCTCCCTCAACACAGAGCATTCTGTTTATTGCTAACTTATCTGTTTCTAAATTGAACACAACGCCTGACACTGCAGAGGGCAGAGTTTGAATGTGTTCAAAGAACTCGGGTTTTTTTTTGCCATTTCCCACACTGTATTAAACCCATGATGTTTGCATTTCAGCGTGCAGATAGCATTAGACCTGCATTGAACAACTCTGTGGAAAGGCACAGTACTGATCAGGAGGATGCTGGAAATGTCCCACAGGTAAATTGGCAGAAAAATGGGCAAAAAGCACAATTAGAAGCTGCATGGACTGGTAGGTGCCTTTGGTTCTGTACCAGGTCAGGTTGGTGGCAGCCCTTCCTTGCATTTCACATCAGAGCTAACACAGTCAGGCAGATAAATCAGATATGAATATGGTTCCCCTGTAGAGGATTATCTGTGTGCTTTTTTTCTTGAGGGAAAGTGCTCTCAAATGATACAAAGAACAGAAGATCATCATGTCTCTTTTCATGTTTGGTCAGCCCATGCCTGTCTGTGGAATATCAAGAGCAGAGTGCTTTGCTCTTCCCCTTTCTCTTCTCATTCCCATTCTGTACATCTCCAAACACTTCCATTAAAAGGAGGAGTATTTCTTTTCTGAGTATAAGAATTCTTTTGTGTTCTGGAGGAAGTACTTTAGGACATGGGGAGCTTTGGTGGGAATGGAGTGAGATATGAACTGGACCAAGAGATAACAGCCCTTCTGTATAAAAAACACAATAATGGGTTTTGCTGTTCTTTGCTAAGGTCTTTACTAAGCATCATATGCTGGCTAAAGTGTGGCAGGGAAAAAATGACCCTGTGAGTAGAGTCAGATCTCATTTCACTTTTGTTTTCCCTGACTGTAACAGTGACATCCTGAGAGTTTCTGTTTTATATATCTCCCTTTCTGCTGGCTGAGTCTGTGAGGTGTGTCACTTTCTCTGCAGCCTTTAGTGACCTGAATAGCCAACTTGTTACTAACTGGAATTTAACTGTGGCAGTTCCCTTGCTAGCAGGTTGCAAGACAAAAGACCCTTTGATTTGGTCTGATTATGCAATTGAGGCTGAGGAAGAGGTGGTAGTGATGGTGCAGGTATTTGTTAAGAGCCTGGGGTAGCAGCTACAGAACTGCAGGAATGAAAGTCTTTGTCTGGATCAAGCATTTTTGGGTTTCTTTGAAGGTTTTGGAGGCATTTGCCCTGCTCTTCAACGAGAGAAACCTCTCTTGGTACAAATTGTTTTCTGACTAGTTATCCTTAGCTTGATTCTGTCTTCAAATCCCACTTGGAATGATTGTGTTGCTGTTCATCTTTCTTTCCCTCCTGCCTGGCACTAGCTATATTTCTGTCCTTCCTTTTACAGCACCTGAAAAACCTGGGAGTGGTGTCCATACATCACAGCCCGGAGCACATGTTCTCTAGTAGAGATGCCTTTTTGCTATGCAGTGCTGCTGAGCTCTGCTCAGATGATATTTTCTGGCTGGAGCAAATGGTGATTTGGATGGAAAACCTGTTTTTATCCTGTAGAATAGCACAGAGATGACCTAGAGACAGTGGAAAATTTGTGAATATCCTGCAGTGTAGTCGAGCTGCTGGTGGCTACATGTGGGGGATGAACTGGTGGCCTCTGTGAGGGTTTTCCTGGAGAGATGTGTACTGTGCCAAAGGGGAATCATAGACAAGAACTGCAGGGGGAGACTGAGACTGCCATGCCTAGAGAGAAACGTGCTGCTGGGCAGTGTTGTGGAAGCTGGAAGGGGCTGCTGTCCTTTTCCTGCCTCAAAAATGCTTTGTGCATTTAGTGTTAGCTTAGGCTGCCTTTGGACAAGCTGCTCAGTCTTCTTACAGAACTCAGAGCTCTACCAAGGAGTCTTACTTAACTCCTTCCTGTTGAGAGTATTTCTGTTGTGGACAGGAGCCTTGGGAGCCTCTGGCTCTGGGAAACTCCTGTCACTTTGGTGTCTCCTAGATTTTGATTTTCTTTTGTAACCAAATATCTGATGTATCTCTTTCTGCTTGCCAGAAGAATCTGTTGCTGTAGTCAGTCAAAGGTTGTCTGTGAGTAAAGGGCAAGTGACAAACAATCTACTTCAGTAGGGTTCACTTCTTAAAGGCAAGTGGGAACAGACATAAGAAGCTGCCATCATCTCCTCTGAGTGTGACTTGAATTTCCAAATTGTGGATAGATAGACCTTGACACAGTCTCTGAGAGAGGCTGTGGAAACTCCAGTTCTTTTGTGCTGCAGCCTTAGAGTAAGTTTTACAAGCATTCTACCTCCTTTTTTTTTTCTTTTTTTATCAGCATATCCACTGGGAATCTTTGTAGATCTCCAATAGCAAGTGGAGATCAACAACAAGCCATCAGTTCTGCTTGTTGGGAACAACACTTCTTAGGCAGCTAAGATGCTCAAATAAAAGAACCCTTCTTCATGAGTAATGTTGGTTTTCCTAGTGCCTTATGTCATATTATGACTTCATTCTACTTAGAGTTCAAAGGTCTTAGGATAGAAATAACGATTGGGGTTTTTTCTCCAAATGTAGCTCTGTGGTTTTGGGCAGTAAGTGCTGATAAAATGTAATGATAGTTGAGAGGCATCTCTGAGCACCATCATGGTATAAATCATGTTCCAGGTTTGTGAGATAATGCTCTCAGTGCTGACAGCCTCTCTCAGTTCTGGCCTGTACTCTTAGTGAGACAGTGCATGTGCTTCTCTCCAGCTGTGCATTGGAATGCTGATGCTTCCAGTGGTGTGCATAATGCTCTGCCTCCTCTCCCTTCCTATGCTATTTGCCCTTCCTTGCTTAAGTACTTGGTGGCTATTTAGAGACACTTCTGAGGCATCCCATGGCTTTCATGAAATTTTTTTCTCTTGGAGCCTGAAAAAGAAATAGTTTCTGTAGTATACAGGCTGCTGCATCTGTGTTCTGCTGCATTATTGAGACTTGTCATAACCTTCACTGGAATTAGCTGTGATAGTTTTGTCTCTAAAACCTCCTTGGTAACTGTTCCTGTGCTCAGATAGAGGATTGGGCTCTGGATATTGATTTTTGAATCTTTGTAACCTTATGAAAAACCCCCAAACCTTACGTGAGCCATCTTGCATCTTCTGATACAACTGGCCCAGGGGGAAAAATGAGTGATCTTGTCTGAACATTTAGTGCACTGAGTGGCCTCCTCAGTGCTTCCCCCAGCAGAGCTTCCCTTTTCCCTGCCCACCTGTGTGGTAGTTGGAAGCAGCAGTTGTGTTTCTCTGTACCTGTTCCACTGGGTTTGCCAAGGTCATCTTGGCCCCAAGTACAATCCATTGGATCATTCTGTGGGGCTCTCCCTCCCCTTCCAGGGATGTGGCAGTCCAGTGGTGCCCCTGTGTTATCCCAGTGCATTTGTGTGCATACTGGAGCCCTTTGGTAAATTGCAGCACTGGAGTTTTTGCTGAGAGAGGCTGAGCACCCGTACTTGTGTTTGAGGTTGCAGTGCCTGTACTGTGCTGACTTGGGCTCTGGGATTCCTGCTTGGCTCACCTGCCTAATGGGAAGTGACATTTGTCTTGGTGTTTGGTCTCTGAGTTACTGGCCTGTCTCTGGGGCTTTGACATGACTCACTCTGTTTTGCACATCAGCTGCCTAAGCCTGAGTGTTGTACTGTGGTGCCACCATGGACTCGGCCATCACAGCTCCTCAGCAGCTCTGCCAAAGGCCCCAAACCAGGCAGTAGGAGCTGCCTTGGCCAGGACTTGCAGCATCCCACTGGCTTGAGTTGTCCTCTGGGATACCAAATGATGGCTGCAGTGATTTGCTTCCTGCCGCGCCGCTCTTGGCTCCCGCCGTGGTTCTGCGTGGCGGGGCTGATGTGATGCTGTGTGGCAGGGTGTGATCAGGATGTGCTGTTCCACCTCTGCTGCCAAACCCAGCACCATCAGCTCAGTTTTCGGGTTAGTGTTATCAGCTGGCTGTCAGGGGGGAGAGGTGCCATGTGGGGGCTGCCAGCTCCTCTCTTGACATGCTGTATTTGGGACAGTTGCCAGCCTTGCTCCAGCAGTCTGAACCAGGATAATTTGGGTGCTGCAGAACCCAGTGAAACGAAGCCTCATAAATTCCCTTCTTGAGCACAAGTAATCTTTGCAAATACATTTGTTATTCTTTCCTTAGTATGTGGATTTCTGCTTTTTCAACTCTTTACTGCTGTATCACTTATCAAGTCAGCTGCAGAATCTGACTTTCAAATGCCCCATTTTCAGAGAGCATTAATTATGAGTAATTAATGTTTGTCGTTGACATTACTTTCAAACATGGCATAAAAGATACAGCGTTATAGGATACAGGATCTTTGAGCATGGTTTGAAATAGCTTTGTTCTGTTTTTTGGCTGGGCTTTTCAAAGGAACCCAAGGGAATTTGGTATAGCAGGTGAGACTCTGGTTTCTTCAAGTGCCTCAGAAAATGACAGTTCTTTGTAGCTTGTTGTTTTGATGCAAAGAAACCCAAATTTTGCAAAGACGTATGCCTTATTTCCTTTTCCCTTAGACTGAGAGAGTGCCACTTGAGCTGAACTCCAGACTGGAAGAAATGGTGGAATTCAACGAAATGGAAGCAGAACCAAGTGAAGCAGAAGATTTTGAGGCCAGGGGAAGTCGCTTCTCCAAGTCAGCCGATGAAAGGCAGCGTATGTTGGTTCAGCGGAAAGAGGACTTGTTGCAACAAGCTCGAAAGTATGTTCCTTCCCAAAACTCCAGCCTGGCCACTCAGGTGGAGTCCCCCAGAATGGGTTTCAAATGAATTTGGACCACTGAGAGCCAGGGTTGATGTGAAAAGCAGCAAGAGAAATGAATGCATCTGCTACAGCAGGCTGGGGATGCTGTTTGACCCTGCTAAACCCAACTCTGAAATAGTCTCATGTGTCCCAACATGCACACAGCTTCCTGTGCACTTCTTCCAAAGCTCTTTAAAATCAAAGGCTGATTTTTCCAGCTTCAGTGGGCTTTAGTCTAGGAATGTACTGAGAACAGGTTACTTGGGCCGAGTCCTGTAGCAATCTTTAGTTTGGCTCCTGGCACAGGTGTCAGCCCTCACTGCCTGTGCTCTTACAACTGAAATTCCTGTCAGGTACCACTTTTTCCAGATCCAGGGCCCAGAGCAGTGCAGATCTGACAGGTGACCCTTACTAGACCTCACCAGAGGAGCTCAGCACCACAAAGAGAGAGGGACCAACTTGAACTGTTTCTTTTAGCCCAACCAGTAACAGCTGTTACAGGTAGACTTCAACTTTTTTACTGGTATTCCAGTTACGTTGTTGGACTTAACTAGCATCCAGTTGCTGATAAAGCAGAGAAGGAAAAGCACTTTAGTGACATGGGAAAAACTTTGTAGTGTTTTTAACAAATGTTTTCTCTTCCTTCGTTATCGCAGGGGCACTGCTGAGAGGGTCTGCAACAACCCCACTGAGTTCTGGGTCTTTTGGTGTTGTCAGGCTACTGCTGCTCTTTTCCTTTTCCACACTGAAATGCCTTAAAAAATACCTGGGGGGGTGACACCTTTTATAAGTCTATAAACAGACTTGCTCATAGACTTATTTTTTCCTTGATGTTTGAAAAAATGTCTTTAGGCAGACAGAGTATTTTTGACTTTCTGGTTTACTGGTTTGAAGAGCTGTTGAATTTCAAACTACTGTTTTTTTGCCATTAAAGTGTAAAAATTCACTGGGATGTTAACTCTGGCAGCAACTTCCTTATCTTCTGGCCTTACCTTATCCTGTGCAGCCCCTAGTGCCCCTTCTGTCACAGGCTTAGCTGCTGTCAGGGGGTGCCCTGTGGTGGGCAGTGCCAGAGGAGTGGAGTAACAGGAACAGAGGGAGTCAGTAACTCACCTGCTGTGAATGGCTCTGAGTTTGAGAGGACAGCCCTGACCTTTAGAGCTGGCTCCTTCCCACAAGGATCCTGCACAAAACCGAAGAGCTTCTGCCAACTCTGCAGAGCCTGTTGTGGGTGACGTGGGCTTTCTTTAGGAGCCCATAACTTGTGTGCACTCTTACTGAGGCATTTTCCTGCTGCTTTGCCTTCCAGCCCTCCCCGACTGCGGGCATGGATTTTTCAGAGCCAGAATGAGGTGGGTTCTGCTCACTCATCTTTTCCTTTTTTCCCTCAGGCGTTACTTAAACAAAACCTCCGATGAGGAGCTGAGCACCGAGAAGCCTTTGCCCGAGGGCGCGGCGGCCGACGCGGTCACGCTGCGCCGCAGGACCCTCGCTGCCGCCGCCGAACGGAGACTTCAGATGCAGCAGAACTCTTAGCGCTCGCTGCCCCTCCTGCCTCCTCCTCGTGAGCAACGTTGAATAAATAAATTAAATACAAAAAACCCTGCGCTTTCCATACCAGCAGGAAAGTGTCTCTTCAGAGTTCAGCTGGCTGTGCCGCCGAGTGAGCTGGCTGCCTCTCTGCTGTATAAAGCATGTGGTCTAATAATGTTTGGACAGCTGACAAATTAACCTTTTTTGTAATATTTTCTATGTGACGTTGATCCTCTCCACAACAACAGGCAATTTCTAAACCACGGGCATGATTTCTGCAGCTGGCATGAGCTATGGGGCTGACTGCACAGCAGAGGCTGGGGAAGTGTGTTCTGAGGTAGCTGTGGGTGCAGGTCACGGAGGGCACGGGCACATCCTGCTCGAGGTCAGGGGCGCTTCCTCCGAGGGAAGGAAGCTTAGAAGCTTGCAGCAAGCCCTGTGTTAGACGAGCAGGCTCCTCAGTCCCTGTTCCTTCAGCAGCCAAGGGTGTCACCTAGGGCAGCTGGAAGGGCTGGGGGAGCATCGCTGGGAGGTTCTTACACTGGATGGAGTTGTCTGGTTACACAACACAGAAAAACCTGAATTGATGAATTGCGCAGCAAAGCGCCGATTCACGCCAATTCCCACCTAAAATAGTTCACTGCTGCTGGGCTCTTCTGCACTGGCAGAGGTTTGGCTCTGTTCATCTCCAGGGCTGCACTTTCCCTTTGCCTTTTATGTCCAGGGACAGAGGGGTACGAGTGAAGAAGAGGGACCTAAGGCGAGGTTACGGTGTTGCCATGAGCCGAGGGAGTCCAAAGTAAAACCTGTCTGTCCTGGCAGCACCACATGGATGGGACGGCGCGGAGATCGCTCCATTATCTTGCTTTTTATTTCATTTTTAACCCCACAACCTCACCCTGAGTTTATTCAGAAAGACTGGAGGAATGGGGGCAGCTGGACCTTTGCTGGCTGCAGCCCAACCTGCTAACCTGGATTTTCTTGAGAACTTTTGAGATCCCCTTGGCGCCGCCGCTAGCTTACATAGTTGAATTTTACATGGCAGTGACTTAATTTTTAAACTTCTGAAGAGTGAGTTCTAGTTTCACCGTCCTTTAGAAGGAGCTCAGTATTATCTAGGATTGTTGGTAATTTTTTTACTGTTGGTTTTTAGGTGAAGGTGAATTTAATGAGAGGAATTTTATCGATGTTTAGGTGAAAATAATTTATTTCAATAAAACTCTTTGGGAAGCCTTACCTTGCAATGCTATTAGTAAACCTCAAAAAATTTTTTTGAGATCTTTGGTTTTGCTTTGAACACAGCTGTTTTGTTTTTACTGTTAAAAAACGCCAACCAAACAAAAATAAAACCTTGATCAGTGTTGGAAATAGTTTGTAAATATCTGTAGTGTGATTTCTCATGTTTTTTTTTCCTGGGGGGGTGTTTCAGGCAGTCGGACTGTTCTTGTGTCCTGCTCCTGACTTTTCCCGGCCTCTCCCCGAGGAGCGGACCCTGGCCCGCCGCTGGATGGCCCCTGCGCCCGGCGCAGTGACCTACTTGAGCCATAAAGGCTGCTCTGTGCAGGGCCAGCGGTGCCTCTTGGCTGGACACGGAGGTCATCTGAGGAGAGACCCGATCGACTTCCAGCGCCGACATCGGCTTGGGGTGGCTGTAAACAGCAGGAGCCTTGGGAAAGCCGCGCTGCTCGGGAGCTGCTGTGCGGGCATCTCTGCCAGCCCTGCTCGGGGCTGGGCAGGGGACACATGGGGTGGCACAGGGGACCAGGAGGGGTGGCACAGGGGGATACACCGGGGTGGCACAGGGGACACATCGGGGTGGCACAGGGGACAGGTCGGGATGGCACAGGGGACAGGCTGGGGTGGCACAGGGGACAGGCCGGGGTGGCACAGGGGGCCCTGCGTGCCTTGCCTGTGGCTCCATGCCCGGGTGGTCCCGTGGGGAGTTTGGGAGGGGATGTCCAGCCCCAGGTCCTGTGCCCAGGGGCCGGTGGCTCTCCGAGTGTCCCTCCTGTGGTCACAGTGCCCAGTGCTGGCATGCACAGGAGCTGGGGATGAAGGAGAGTGCAGGAAAAACCCAAACCGTGGAAAAAAAACCCCAACCCTCCAAATATCCAAACAAACCCGAAATCGCTTGAGCATCAGGGAGAAAACCTCAACTTTCTTGAAAAACCTTTCTCTGTGTGTTAGGGGGAAAAGCTTGAGTACTGTGGGATTTGTGATGTTGCCATAAATGAAGGACTCACCCTGGTGATTCGCTTTGCATTTCCTAAAGACATAAAAATCTTTTCTTGCCTGAGGAGTTTTTGGGGGGGACCTTTGGTCGCAGTGATGTTCTGTAGCACCAGAGAGCTTCCACACACCTCTTTCCTGAAACACTCACACCCGTTCTATATTACACCAGTCTGTGATTCCCTTCTCCCTCTGCTACCAGCAGCAAATCCCCCCCAAATGTGATTTTTGGTATTCCTCTCTTCGGAGGGGGGCAGGCAGGCGCGGGGGAAAGAAGGAGGCGGAGGCACGGGAGGGAGAGCCCGGGGTACAGACAAACATTCTCTTTATTGAGCTACACATGAATTTTTCCATTAGTCAGAGAAAGAGATTGGCAGTGTGTAATATATCACAGAAACCTCACTGATTGGTAATAGAAAGGCTTAGAAAGACCTGGCGCTTTTTATATATATATATATATAATATCTTTTTTTAAGTTTCCTCTTTATTTATTCATTTTCTTTTGAACAGGTGTGACTGCTCTTCTTCAGCAAAGGTAACTCGTAAAAGTGAAACTGTGAAGACGTCTGGTTACTAATCAAAGTAGAAATGACAAGGGATTGGTCATGAAAACGGTGGCTTCAATGTAAACACTACATTCGATTTTTGTTGTTTTTTATTATTTTTAATTATTTTTTTGTGGTTTTGTGTTGTGTTTTTTAAAATTTTTAAATCATTTTCATTCTTGCTTTTTTTAAAGTTTGTTTTTTAAATTTTTTTTTGCTTTTTTTTTTCCCTTTTTTCTTATTTTGCAGCACAAACATCCCCACATGAGAGAGAAAACACCATTCACTAAAAGGGAGAGAAGACTGGGGCAGGAGAGGGGGAGAGAAAAGCAGCACAAAAAAGCATTCACTGGAAAGAGTTAAAAATAATAGAAACAAAATGGAAACAAAAAAATACTCTAAACAAAAAATAAAAGAAAATATATATATATTTGTATAGCCCTCCCTGCTGTCCCTGATGGCCCTGACGGAGGGATGAGGGGGGACTGGCTGGGGCCGAGCTGTGCTTTTGGATACGGACCTGGAGAGTGAGCAGTGACCGGGAGCAGGGNGTGAGCAGTGACCGGGAGCAGGGAGTGGTTAAACCAGGAGGGGAAAAATGGGAAAAACCCGCCGGCCCCGGCTGGGGAAGGCTTCGGCCTGAATTGGAATTCAAAAAATCTGACCTAAACCCCCCGGACACCCTGGGAAAGGAGCAGGAGGAGGATGCCCCCACTGCAGCCTTCCCCCGGACAGCCAGGGTGGGAGATGGAAGATCCGCTCGTTGTTTCCCTNCCCTCCCTGCTGTCCCTGATGGCCCTGACGGAGGGATGAGGGGGGACTGGCTGGGGCCGAGCTGTGCTTTTGGATACGGACCTGGAGAGTGAGCAGTGACCGGGAGCAGGGAGTGGTTAAACCAGGAGGGGAAAAATGGGAAAAACCCGCCGGCCCCGGCTGGGGAAGGCTTCGGCCTGAATTGGAATTCAAACAATCTGACCTAAACCCCCCCGGACACCCTGGGAAGGGAGCAGGAGGAGGATGCCCCCACTGCAGCCTTCCCCCGGACCGCCAGGG
>VZTB01001196.1:39812-55827 GCA_013397245.1 Thryothorus ludovicianus
TTCTTTTCTCTCCTGGCGCCGGGATCGCCACCCGAGCAGTCGCTGCGCGCCGGGGGGGTCAGTACAAGCCGCAGCCCCGCAGGTTGTTGGCAATGATGATGTCGGTGACGGCGTCAAAAACCACCTGGATGTTGTTCGTGTCTGTGGCACACGTCATGTGGCAGTAAATCTCCTTGTTGGGGGAGCGGTTTTTGCTCTCGAATTGTGCTTGGATGTAGGCGGCCGCATCCTCGTAGGTGTTGGGACCTGCGGGCAGAGCGGGGGTCAGGGCTGGGGACCGCCACCCCCGGCCACCCCCGGCCCCGCGCTGCTGGCCAAGCGCTTTCATTGTAACAGAAACGGGCAAAACTATTTCCATACACCCTCCCTTCACCCCCCTTCTTTCCACCCCATTACCCTTTTGCTCCCCCTCTGCCCCATTCTCCTCCCAAACCCATCGCCCCTAAGCCCTTTGGGGCTCCTCCTTCCCCAGGTGTTGCCGCTGTGCCCGCTCCGCCCTCTCCCCTTTTCCCGCGGGATGCTCCAGCCGGGCTGTGCCTCCGGGATGTCCCCGTGGAGCCCCCGACACTGCCTGGGGGGGAAAGGCCGGCTGGGGGAGGGATGGCCAGCAGAGCTGGTGGCCACCCCAACATTCCCGTGCCCCGCCTGGTGTCACCCCAGGAGCCGTGCGGGGACACACGTGTCCTGCTGGCTCCCAAACCGGGAGGTTTGCTTTGGGAAGGTGGGCTGGAGAGGCGCCAGATGTTTGAGCAGAAAAATGTGCATTATTGCATTAAGCTGCTTAGGGCAGCGAGAGAGGCTGCGCTGGCCCCTCGTGGGAAGCCACAAAGCTGAGTTACGCCCCTGAAATCGCCTTTGCAAGAGATGCTATTATCTGGAGATTTATTTTCCTTTCCCAGCTCGCTGTTTCCCCTTGTTCCTGATGCAGTGGGTGGCTGAAGGAGAGGGACGCTGGGCTGGTGCCACCAGGCTGTCCCCCTCCACGGGGCAGCCTGGCTGTGCCGTACAGCTGCGTGTGGGATAGTCTGGTCTGTTCCACCAGGTGGCTGTGAGAAAAGTGCTGGTGCCTTCAGGATGGAGAAGCCTGAATGCCTCTGGTGGAAATGCTGCTGCACTTATGCCATAGGGGAATGGGTGCCACCTTGCTGGGGGACTCCCTTGTCCCCAGGGTTTGGCAACCAGGATGGACATGCTCTGGGTGGAACAGTTCAGAGACATCTCAGTATCTGTAGGAGATGCTGGACTCTGAATTTAAACTGGCTTTTTTCTATTAGAGAATTCCAAAGTATATATTCTTGCCCATCTTCTTGATTGTTTATCCTTTTCCCCAGGCCATGTTGGTTTCAGTACAAACTGGATGATTCTCTCGTGGTTCCACAGATTCCTGCTGGGAAGGGGCTCTTTCCTCCCCCAGCCACACCCAGTGTGAAGGCACTCCCGGGAGGATGCAGCCTGGAGGACACGAGGCTTAGCTCCTCTTGCAGGAGCTTCCCAGGTGCCACCAGCAAACGGGATGGCTCTGCTGGTGGCCAAGTCTTCTTTCCACAGCTCCCTGTGCCCAGGCTCATTTCAGCTCCTCTCCATTCCCCTCTCTGTCCCACCAGCTGCTTGGGCACTTTTGCCACAAGAACTGCCCCACGCAGGACACAGCCTCAGCCCGTGAGTGGGGTGCTGGAGCTGCCACACAGCTCCTGGAGGTGCTTTTGCACACCCAAGGACACCCTGTCCCCTGTGCCCCCCAGCCCCGGCGGCGCAGGGGGGGCGTCACAGCCCCAGGACCTACCTGTGTACTCAGGGAAGCAGATGGTCAGAGGTGACTTCTTGATCTTCTCAGCAAATAGGTCTTTCTTGTTGAGGAAGAGAATGATGGAGGTATCGATGAAGAATTTGTTGTTACAGATGGAGTCGAAGAGCATGAGAGATTCGTGCATGCGGTTCTGCAAAGGGGAGCACAGAGGGAGGAGAGGGGAGAGAGGAAGGCAAAGACAGAGAGTTAGAGGAGAGGAGAACATTTTTGTGAATTGAAATGGTTAGAAAGCAAAAAAAAACTCTGTAATAAGACAGTGGTAAATTTGAGCTGGTTACAAAGGTGGAGGCAAGGGGATATTGTGCTCCTCTTGGTTGGAAGCCAGGGCAGGTGTGGGGCTGCAGCTGATTCTCCCCCCATTCCTGTGGGGCCACTCTGGTAGGGCAGACACTTGAAATCTCAAGGAAGAGCAAGAAAAAAGTCATTTGCTCCTCTCTTGCCTCAGCAAAGGAGTAGGGTAGGGGCCCTGTCTCTCTTCAGGGACAGGGAGCCCCTGAAGCATCCTTTGGAGAACCCAAATAAAGGATGGGCAGAGAGCATTGGCCAGCAGCTCGGGCACACTGGGCATGGGGATTGGGATGGAGGCTTTGGCCATCCCAGGGTGGTCCTATGGACCTGCCTGGAAGGGTACTTGGCACTGAGTGGTGTCATTGTAGTGAGACCAGTGCCAAGGTATTGCCCAGAGGTTGGGGCAGGTCCTGTCCCTGGAAAATCTTCAGCTCAGCTTTGAAAATGCCTGTGGTGGCCAAGTTGCTCCTAAGAAATCCCAAAGAGGTAACTGCATGGTGGTAACCAGTGCAGGTGCCTCTGCCAGCCCACATCCCAGCTCTCCTGAGGGTTCTGGGCTCACAGGCTGCTCCAGGGAGACTTAAAGCTTGGAAAAGCTTTGGTAGGAGGGTAAATTTCTTAAAGCTGTAGTTTTGTTGGTTTTTTTTTCTTTTTTTTTTTTTTTTTCCATTTACATGTGGACAAAACCCATAAACAGTCATTTTTCCCCTATGCTACCAAAGCTTCTTAAGTGGAGAGCAGAGAGCAGAACAGGAGCAGAGGAGGTGAGGTTGTCCTGTACCCCACTGGCTGCCACAGGATGTTCCATGCAGGTGCATGCACTCAGTGTTAGTGTGAAGGTGCCAGGACAGATCAGGCCCTCCAAGAGCTCCCAAGCATTTTCTCCATCATTAACTTGCTCTTAGAACCACCAGAAAGCCATTCCCTGCTATTGACAGCTCTGGGGGATGCCTCAGGAAGTCCTTGTGTCCCCTGCATTGTTTGTACCCACTTTGTTTCTCCTTGAACTCGCACAGCTCCCGGTGCAAGCCCAGGGCTGGGTGAAGCCTGGAGCTGCCCCTCCCTGTGAGCCCCGCCGGGGCTGAGCCCCCCAGCTCTGGCTCGACTGCCTGGGGCTCGCAGGGGAACAGCTGCTCACAAAGGCCTGGTGGGAATCTCACGGAAGGGCGTGAGCACAGGGGGCTCTGCAGTGGGTGGGGAACCCTCCTGCAGCAAACATCCCCCCACAAGGTCCCCCCACAGCCCCTTTTTTCTTTTTGGAGGCGCAGCAAAGGGGGCTCTGGGCTCACCGAAGATTCGCGAGAACACACGTGTTTGCTAATGAAATGATGACCCAATTACACATTTTGGAGTTTTCCATGAATGTTTTATTAGTGAGTCATTTTATTAGCTCCACTTCAACGGTAGCTTTTGCATGCAAAATTTAGCAGCTGTCTGATTTCATCTTGAAAGGCTTCGCGATTGCACTGTCGGTGCCTTGACAAAGAGTAGCTGGGGATGCCAAGCAGGCGCTTTCCAAAGCCTTGGGACTTCAATTTGATCCTTATCTTGAAATCAAAAAAAGGCCTTATTCATAGGGAAACCAGAAACTGCCACAAAAGGATGTGGTTCTTCTTGACTTGTGGTTGTTGCGAAATTGCTGGGTCTTGAGATTTTCATGGAGAGTATCAGGATGGGCTTCTCCTTCATCCCTGGTGTTGTCCTAAATATTTATTATATTTAAATAAAGAAGTGATGGTGGTGGTGGAAGAGCAGCTGAAATAAAGCTTCTGCCCAGGGAAATGAGAATTCCCATTCAGGCAAAACAATCCTGATGACCTCAGGTTCCTGAACACCCAGGCAGAATCTGAGCAGGATGGTGTCCTGGAGGAAGTTTTAGAAATCCCCAATATCAATACACAAAGCAAAATCCTTTCCCTCTCTGCCATTTTCTTAACTCAAGGCTGGTCTGTAGTTCTCTCTGATTCATAGGATGGCCCATGTGGGAATTCCTGTCTGAGGATGGATCCAGCTGAAGCCACATCACTGGGAGCTGGTGAAGTTGGGAGCAATGGTTCATTTTCCTTTGCTGAGGTTTACAGAAAATTTTCTCTTGATTTCTTCTTCCTTACTTCTATATTATGCCCCAAATAATGGAAGATCTTTAGTTTAAACATAAAAGAACAAACTGGCTCATTGCCTTAAAGGGAAGGAGATGCTCTGTGTTTTGTGCTACTGCATGGAGAACACAGCATTTACTGAATTGAACCAGCAATGGGTCTTCTGACTGTGCTCACACAAAGAGACAGTGGAAAAGCAAAGCTCGTGACTTGTGAAGCATTTGTAACTGATATGGTGGAGGAAAAGTGAGGCAGCAAGGATGCTCTGCCCTGGTGCTGCCTCTGGTGAGCAAAGGAAAAAATATTACTGCCAAATACTTACATAAAAAGAAGTATCTTTTGGTTATATCCTTCTGAAAACCCATATTTCCAAGTGGATGAGGCTCTGGCAGACAGCTGGTGCCGTGTGCTGTGCAAGTGTTTGTAGAGCAGCCATGGGGTTAAATAACAAGTTTGAGAAGCTGGACGAGCTCAAGGGAGACACAATAAAACCACTCTCACACTAGAAAAGAGCTGGCACTTTATTAACATTTTGTAACTAATAAATACATTACCAACAGCCAATAAATTATTACAATAACTAATGCTCTATTAAACCAATGGACAGTCACTCTTCGTACAAAATTACAGTTAATACAGTTTGGGCCATCAAACATGCAGGAGAAATGATTCAGCAGGAAACCAGCAAAAGGAGAACGGTGACGGCCTCCGGCGATCCTCTGGGAAATGTGATGGGGAGCAGGGAGCCCAGAGGCAGGGTGATGGTGATGGTCACTCTTCCCTTGTCGAGCTGAAGTGGGAAAAAGGGGGTGGGGGAATAGGGCTGAGGGGCACAAATTAGGGCCTGGGCTAATTAGCAGGGCTCTGGCTGGTGCTTAAACAACCCTATCTGCTTGCCCAGCACCACCAGGTTGGTCCAGCACTGGAAAAGCTGGTGAGACTCAGGCACTGCTGAAAATTGTGTTTTACCTGCCATGATCTCTTCTCCCCACCTGGAGCAGTGGCTTTAGCTCTGGAGCTTTTTGCCTGCACTACAGTCAGGACTGGGTCTTAATTTCCAAGACACTGGGTGGAAGAGGGCCTGGAGCAGTGAGCATCCAGCCAGCTCCCAGCCCCTCTTCTCCTGGTCTCTCCTCCCTGTGCCTACCCAGTGTCCATGAGCAGAGCTGCCCTCCTGGGGAGATGAGGCTGTTTCTTGAATCCAGCTCCCCTTCCCTCTGCCTGCAGGGTCAGAGGCTTTGGTCCTCCTCTCACTAAGGCATTGGTGTTTAAGGGTTGCACTTGCTCGTGTTTGCAGACACATAAAGAACTCACAGGCTGCTGGCTGGGGTGTGAGTGGTCCTGTACAAAGCCCCTTCCCACAGCCACATTCTCAGTATAACTATATAGGTCATGCACCTATATCTGTCAGCATCAATTATCTCGTGTCAGTGCTGGAGCTCAGAAATCACACGGTACCCTCAAGTCTCAGGGAGCCTCAGGGTGTGTTTGCCTGCTCGTTCCTGCAGGGAGGTAGAGGCAAGACTGTGGTCTACAATTTTGTGCCACTTGGACCACGTCTGCTTTCTCATGTGTGTGCTGAGGATGCAAGTGAGTGATGGGTCTGAGTGCTCAGGCTTTTGCTCAGTAACACCATTTCTACTGACCTTGACATATCCAGTGTCAGATCATGAGTGTTTTAGTCTCCTTGGAAGAAGTTGTGGAGCTTTTGGTGGTAAGCCTAAAGACAAACCATGAAAACACCCAAGCACATTGGAACTAAGCCTCTCTAATTGACTTGACAGATGGTCAGCCTTCTTCCTAGGAACTCAGCAACTCTCCCTGGCTCCAGGAGACTTTGTGACCACAAAAAGCTTGGGACGTGTCACACAAAGTAACAGTGCAGGGTTGGTCCCTTTCCCAGCGCTGACTGCAAAGCCCCCAGGGGCGATGTCTGCCTTGGTGAGCTGCACAGTGAGGCTGGGCACGGGGACCTTCTGCCAAAAGGACATCTCTGTCACACCCTGACCTCTTGGAGATTGCACTCCTGGACTGAGGACAAGGTCTGTTCCCTTGCAGGCAAGCACTGGGCTCATGCCATGATAGATTGAACCTGCCAGATATGTTTTAATATACATTAAAGACTGCCCTCATGAATACTTTTAGTGTCCTGTAAAACAAAATCACATCAATAGAGCAGGCTCCTCCTGGGCCGGCTCTCCCCTCCGCGGAGGGCCAGGCTGGTGCCCAGGAGAGCCGGGACTGATCCCGGGGCAGAACCGAGCGGGGGAGCCGCGATCGGGACCGGCAGGGCCGCGCTGAGCGCTCCCGCTGTGCTGCTCCTCCTGCGACAGCCAGGCTGGGTGCGAGAGCCGAGGGCGAGAGCAGAAACTGCCTTGGGCAGTCTGGGGCTCTATTTCAGTGCCTGCTTTCCCAGGGCCTGCTTATTGCCAGCCCAGCTACCGCATCCTCCCTCCCAAGGAGCTCTGCAGCTCAGCCCGGCAGCCCTGCAAGACTTTCCTTCTACGGGTTTCTCTGTTTCATTGAAATTGTTGTTTAAATAAAGAAGCTATTTGCATTTTTGTGGTCTCATGGCTCCACAGCCGACCCTCTCATTCACTATTGAGCAAACCGACAGGGAGCTTCCTTCTTTCTTTGTTTTGCTGCTGTCTGAAGCTCATCATGAGTTGCTAATGCTACCTTCAATGCTGACACCCCTTGGATGCTTCTGCTGCTCAAACTGTGACCTGAGTGGTTAAAAACCCTCTGCATCCCAAAAAGGGTTGTGTTTTTTTGTTTTTTTTGGTTTTTTTTTTTTGCAAATTCCTGATGGTCACCAATGGGGCAGCAGAGTGTATACATAGCTGTTTGTTTTAAGTTTGTGCTTTTAAAATCTATCCTCCATGCTCTGGTAGGATTTCTGATGCAGCTGTACCAGTGGCAACATCCCTGCTCTGTGGAGACCGCAAATGAAACATAGCTCTGGATCTCAGAATAAAAATCCAAGGGTCTGGCAATTGCAAAGCACAAGGAGGGGCTGTTAAGGAAAAGCTTTTGAAAGAAGGTGATGCATTTTAAGGTACTTTTTAGGCAACTGCTGCAAGAATTGCAGGTGTTTAGAAAAAGCACGGGGCAAAAGATTGCCTGGGGAAGGCACATCTGTCAGGAAGGGCTTTGGAGGATGCAGGAGCCAGCAGAGAGCGATAATTTGGCAGGAGACACAAATCTATACACGGCCATCAAGAGGGAGAAATAGCAGTGTTTGACACTGGAAGCATTTAATCTTCCAAAGGCTGTTTCCAGCATTTGTCAGTGAATCCTCATGACACTCGTGTGAGGGAGGGAATGTCAGCAGCAGCAGCTGAGATGAAGCTTTAGACACACAATATGCCAAAGAAAATGAAGGAAGGGGCTCTGTGTGGCAACATTTCCTCTGCTTTTTCCCCCTTTTCTCCCCATGGGGCACCAGCTGTTTGATGGTCACCAATGTGCCAGGAACTTGCTGGAGCTGCAGGGGGGGCTTGGACCTCCCAGCTGGCCAAGCTGGGAATGGGTTACCTGAATCCTGGAGAGCAGTAAAAGTGCACTGAGCCAGCACTGGCCACTTGACTGCATTTGGCAGTTTGGAATGGAGTTAATTTAAATGGTCTTTACCAAAATATTCCTGTGTGCTTTATGCTGGGAGCTCACAAAGCCTTGGTGTGGTGCTGCCTTCCCAGGGAACAGCTTCTATTACTTACTTGCTTGGATAAAACATCATTCACAGCAATAGGTGGGAACTAAAAATCTCCAATACTCCAGTGCTGCTGATCAAACTTTTCTTACAGGGCTTAATAAAAGGCCTGCATCCCTGCCAGCACCAGCCATCATCACTCTGGGCCCAGTGGTTACAGACTTTAGGTACCAAATATAATCAATGTGTGTTTTTTTTCTGCCCTGGGTCTGACACAACACCCATGTGGATGCTGGGTGTTGCTGCTGGGGCTTAGACAGATGTGTGGCTGGGCTGTGGCATGAGCAGAAGAGAGGAGCTCCTGGTTTTGCTGGCCAGCTCTTTGCAGGAGCTGATGTCATTGGAGGCGTTTTAAGGCTGAGATGGTGAAGAGAAAGGTGAGTGCTGGCTTCAGCAGGGGAGGCAGGGAGTTGTGTTATTGCTGTTAGTGCCCAGCAGAGCAGCAGCAGGTCCTTGCTGCACAATAGTAAATGCATCATTTAATGCTCTCGAGGGGTTGCTGACAGTTTCCAGCCATGCTGGGCTGTGGCTGGTTGGATGGGTGACACACACCTCATTTTCCTCTGCAGGCCTTCCCTGCCTGCCCCAGGGTGCTCACATCCTGGCTGGGGATTTGTCACAAATGTCCCACAAATACTGTCATGGCAGAGCACAGCCCCTGATGGGGACTTTTCTCTGGCTCCCTGGTGCCCTTCTCTTCCCTGCTGTCTCAATCTGCCTCATCTCCCTTCTGCAGCTTCTCTCCCAAAACGTTCCCTAAGCCTCTCCCACTCTCCTCTCCCTCCTGTGCCCCATTTTTGTCCCTGTCTTTGCCTCCTGCACCCTGACCCTCACCTGGCCCTTCCCCTTTGGGCTGTGCTGCCCTGTCTGCTCTCACACCATCCCTCCTAAATGGGCACAGTGAGAAGAGATTTTGTCCCTCTCAACCACAGCCCTGAAGGGACTTCCTGAGACCTGAAAGCCACTCCTGGATGAGGCTCCCAAGAGAGGACAGTTGAACTTCTGGCCAGTCTGCAAAGGTTTTTCAAGATAATGGACTTCTAAGAGAGGCAGAAAAGAGGCAGGGATAAACACTGCCCACCTGCCCCCAGGTGAGGTGGGCCCTGAGTGGGACTTCAGAGGTGACTGTCTCACCAAGATAACCAACAAGCTTTTGGGGTGGACTTCAAGAGTCCCACTGTGACACAGAGCTGACACCTCTCACATTCCCTTCTGCCTTCGACTCAGCAGCACACAAAGTTCTTGGTGGTGGCCACATGTACCTCAGCCCACCTGCATTTGTCCTCTCTGAGCCCCCAGTTTTGCTGTTTTCCTACCCTTACCCTTCCCACTCCTCTCCCCTGCCCTTCCTTCCTCCTTTCATTCCACTTTCTGTCCTACTCCATCACTTGACTCAAATCAGCTCCCTGAGCTCTCCTCTGGCAGTGTTAACCATCCATCTCAGTATATCCTGGTAAAGAGATTCCCTGACTGCAGACACCAGCCCTGGGGCTGTCTCTCTGGGATGCTCAGGCAGGAGGTGACACAGGAAGGCCACTGGCTTGTGCTCAGCCAAGGAGGCTCAGAGCACAAGGCTGGGCTTCTCAGGGGTTTAGATGCCCAAGGGACAATGAAGGGCCATGAGGCTCTTGCACATTTTGCTGCCACCCAAGCACAGGGAGGTTTCCCAAAGCACCTTTCCCCATCTCAGGCACTTGAAAGTCAGACTCTGCCTGCAAGAAGCCAGGGCTAAATATTTTTCATTCATCCCAGCATTTCAAGGCTGAAATTTGGAAAGTGATGCAGTGTGTGTGCAGGAGCATCACCTCTGCTGAAAGCACTAAGGCTGGGAGGTGCTGTGGGAAAGGTCCCAAGGCTGAATTCCTTGTCAGGATGCCACTGAGTGTGGAGTCCCCACCAGGACACCACTCCTGGGGCACATTCACTGCCTACACTGCAGGAGTCCCAGCCCAGTGCCTCCATGGCATCCATGGAAGTGCCTCACAAATGGGTTACAGCAACCACTAGATAAATTGTATCATTAATTTTGAAAAACTCGAGGTAAAACTGCTACCAATAATGAATGCTTTTAGACAAGGCTTAGTAGGCTTTGTTACTGTGTCCCTGTTACTCAGAGACCAGCAGAACTCGATATGGCTGTTTGACTTGTTCAAATAGCTGTCTGGAGAAAAGGAGAATGTACAAATCCAAGCTATGGTGGCTGCATTCAACACCAAACCCTCCAGCTTTGGGGTCAGAACTGGAGCTGTAAGGTACCCTCAAAATGATCAGGTTGTACTTAGCACTTCCCAAAGGAATAGTGTTTTTTAAAAAAAGGCAAATAACCAGGAGAATGAACAATATCCCTTAATTTTCAAAGCAAAAAAAAAGTTTTGGTTCCAAACTACACTGTTCCTGACCAGTATTTTAAGGCTTTGATTTTTTTTCTGTCTTTAAAACTGAAGTATTTTTGTCTTTTGGCAGTTGAAATGCACTTTGTGGGAAACGTGTTAGCTCCCTGCACAACACTGTGACTTGGAACGGAGGAGTAGAACGGGGCAGCAGGGGAATCAACCAAAAATGAACCAAAATAAAATAAAATGGGTGCTGGGGAAAGCAGAACTTGCTGCAGAGTTTTCTGGGACAGGAGGAGGGAATTATGTATTTCTTCCTTGTCATCTTCTGAAGAGGAAAAAAACAAGGAAAGGGAGGACCTGTCCGCGGGGCCGGAGGATGCTCCGGGCGGTGCCGGGGGAGGAGGGAGGAGGAGGAGGAGGGTGCTTTAGTAGAGTCCACACCCCCGCAGGTTGTTGGCGATGATGACATCCGTGACAGCGTCGAAGACGAACTGGATGTTGTTGGTGTCGGTGGCACAGGTGATGTGGGTGTAGATCTCCTTGTTGGAGGACTTGTTCTTGCTCTCGTACTGAGTCTGGATGTACGCCACCGCCTCCGTGAAAGCGTTGGGGCCTGCAGGAGAGCCGAGGGGAAAGGACAAAGAGAGGGTTAAAGCAGCCTTGGAATCCGCAGGGTGCCTGCAAACAGCCCGGGGTGGCCATGGGGGGAGCCTGTGTGGGGCTGCTGCAGCCCAGGTGCCCTCTCTCCATCTCAGGGATGGGCTCTGCTAGCAGCCAGGATTGCTGCCAGGCAGGCGATGCTCCCTGACTGTCAGCTCAGCTGTATTTTTATTTTGAGTTGCTGTTTATAGTCTGTAGAGATGAAATGGATGAGGGAGCTGAGTGTTAAACAGCTATGATGGAAGAAATTCCACATCATGGTGACAAAAAGGGAAGAAAACTGCCAGAAATGCAGTAAGTGCTTGACCTAGGGAAAAGGCTTAGCTCTTTTTCTTTTTTAGATTTTTTGTTTGATTAAAGCTTCAGTTTTTGATGGAAGAGTTAACATGAATTGAGGGCAGTATTGGTACCTGTGCCCTCCTTTCCCTACATTAAGAGAAAGGGACATGAGAAGATCCAGCCTCTTCTCGGGCAAAATGGGCCTTTCTCAAAAAAATCCCCAACCCCAACAAAAAGACTGATACAGAATGTCCCTTTTTTTTTTAGGAATTAGGATTGCAGTGCTCTCTGCTACAGCTATGACTAAAATCACACTGTGAGGAGTTTCTTGTTTTGATATATAGAGATATCTGTGCCAAACCTCATTAACACTCAAATTTTGTGTTAAAAAAAGCTTAGAAGGAATCATGCAGATGAGTAGATCCTTTCTCCTCTGGCCAGCTCTGACTCTGCTCACACACACAGCTCCACTTGGGCACCTCCTTAAGGCTGATGAAGGCTCTGGCTGGCTTGGAGTGCAGCTCCCAGCACTGCCAGGGCACTGCCTGAGCCCCAAAAGGCTCCACAACAGTAACACTGCTACTGCTTTTGGGTGCCTTTCTCTCCATTAAGCTTTACTGATAGGAAATGCTGTTATTTGCTAGAGAGAAGCTTGCTGGGCTGGAGATGAGCTGTGGTGGAAGGCACTGGGGAATCTCACTTGCACACACGTGCACTGTTAGTTGAAGACACAAGCTCATGAAGACCATGGGACTTGGGAATAAGTGTGAAGTAAAAGAAGCAAAGATTTTTCTGGGAGCAGATTCTTGCATGAAGAGCTGTGTAAAGAATCAGTTCCACAGGCTGAGCACAACCAGGAGGGTATTTTATGAACAGGAAGTTGGTTGTTCAAAGACATGAGGATTTAGATGCTTGATTCTGTCTAGGAGAGCAGGGAATCACTAATGCCAGCTTGGTTTAAATCAAGCTGTGGATTCTGCTGCTGCTTTACTAAGTATTGTGGATTAGTTAAAAGCATGAGTGAATTAAGGGGATGGAAACAGTGCTCCAGCAAATTTGTGGATGCAGTCTTCTAATAATTCCCTGTCAGCAGAACTAATGGACATCAGAAATTTCATTTCATTAAAAGCATTTTGTGGAACCTACTTGTGATGAAAGTCTGCTTGTTCAGTTTATAGGCTTTTATCAAATAATTCTTTTTAACTCCAGGGCAACATTCTAATAATGCTGCTTTTTCATGAGGCCACAAGTGTTTCATCCTGTGGGCTGTGGCCAGCAAAGCAGGGGTGAGCAGGCTGAAGTGTGTGCTTGTGTCTAAAGCCTGGGCTGACTGTTAGCACAGCTAACTCATGACAGCATTGCTGAACACCTGGGGGTGAGATGACTCCTCAGATCCCTGTTAGATGAGTGAAAGCACTTTCAGCAGTCAGGCTCCCTTCCCTCTCTGATAGCACAAGAGAGACAGGAGATCTCTTGAGGGTCTCTGGCACTGTGAGAACTCCTAGCTTCCAGAAAAGCAACTTGAAGGAATTTAGAGAACCTTTGGGGTCCCCTGAGACTTGGGGAAGATTGGTTTGGCTCACTTGTGGCTGGAGTGCTTCAGACAGAAGCTTTGCTTTCCTCAGTTTGATCAGCCAAGAGCTTAGCTTCATGTGTATGAATGTGTGCCCCCTCACTGAACTTCCCTCTTGGGCTGGGATAGCTCAGGAAGGAATATCTAAAATGACATTCCTTCTTGTTCCAGTCTCTCTGACATCAGGGGCTCTGTAAGAATGTTATTTCAGACTGAGGTTTCTGGGAGACAACACTGGAGATCTACAAAACCAGGTGCACAAAATCAGGAAGGATTCCTGATTCTGAAGGAGTTCCTGGTCAGGAAGGAGTGAGAGGTGAAGGTTTGCTTCACTGAGAAAAGGGAAGAGGACATGTCAGAAACCATCCAGTATATACCACTGCTATAAAGAAAATGGTGATGAGCTGCTCTACAAGCCATCCAAAAGCAGCAATCTAATTTGCAACCAGGAAAATTTGGGGTAGGCATTATTATGAGCTCAGCTGTAAAGACTGAAATTTCCATGATTAGATCTTTTCAGACAAATGTGTTGGGAGTATGTTGGTTCTGTCTGGACCAAGCAGATGACTAGATGGCTGAAATGTGCTGGTAGTGACAAACCCCAAAATCTTCCCTGGAGAGGAAGCCTGCAGATGTTTTGAATTCAGCTGGAATTATTCAGCCCCACAGCCACAGACCATTCAGCCCAAACCAGCAATGAGGGATCACTTTTGTCTATTCACAGTGAAAAATCAAGTGCTCAGAGATAAGAAGCTCTGGTTAATAATTTGTTGGCCTGCCCAGAACTGTGACACTCCTGGTGCTCCTGGTTCACAACTGTGTTTCCTGACAAAGAGATTGGCTTCTCTGTCTGTCGCCTTGATTCATCTGGATGTCTCCGGTGAGTTTAAATAATTCATGACGATAAAAGTTTATTTTTGTGCCATCTCGGAATGGTAATGAGGGTTTGTGGAAGCTGGTGAGATGCAGAGGGAAGCAGTGGGGTGCAGCTGCAGCCTTTGCATGGGTGATGTATTCCCATCATTAGTGGCAGCAGGAGTGGGGGCTTTTGTACATTGCCCATCCCAGAGCTCCTGCTCTCAACTCCAGGGATCACCAAGGCCTCCTACTCCCCAGCCAAGCTCAGGGCATGGCTCACTGTGGCTCTGCTCTGCCTGCACTATGCGTTAAGAGATGTGGGAAGATCAGAATATAAAACACCTTGTTTTCTACCTGCATTTAACTGGAAACCAGACACTTGATGTTGGCAAACCTGAGAGCAAAACTGGGGTCTCTTCAACTAATGTGATGAAAATGTATTGCTTGAGCTGAAGCAGCCAAGCTGTGAAACCTCTCTGCATACTGGAGGGCTGACCATGGAATCATAGAATGATTTGGGTTGGAAGGGATCTTTGAAGGTCATCTAATCTAACCCTCCCTGCAGTGAGCAGGGACATCTTTGATCAGGTCAGGTTGCTGAGAGCCCCATCCAGCCTGGACATGAATGTTTCCAGGATCATGATGATTCTACAGCCCCACAGTGCCTGCAAGTGGAGAAAGTGGCCAGGAACTGCAGAGGGATTCTTGTTGTGGCCGTAAGGGAACATGGACGGGTGTGAAAGAGCAGAGCTGCACTCCAGCTGAGGACAGCCTAACAAACCCTGTGTGTTGGTCTCCTGGAGATGACACACCCATTTATAATGGTTACACTCACTGAACCTTCCTGAGAGACCTGCAAGAAGGTTCATGATCCTGTGTGACACAGGGAACCAGTGCACATGGGTTTGGGGAGTGCACAGTGGCCCCACACCTGCAGGTGCTGGCATGGCATCAAACCCACTGGTGAGGTGCAGGTCAGACACCTGAATCAGTGGTGGTGGCCTTTTGCCATCAAAGAACTTGGGTCAAGTCATCCTCCTGCTTTAAGTAGACCATGGAGGGTGTGATCCTTTGGCACTTACTGAAATAAAACCTGTAGTGAAGCCAATGGGAGCTCTTGCTCTGCATCTTTGGTCTCGTTTCTGGTGATACCCTACAGCATCAGCCTGGCTGGGGACAGCTCTGTGCTCCCTTTGCTAAGCAGTCCTGTACAGCCACATTTCTCATTACCTGTGTACTCAGGAAAGCAGATACTCAGTGGAGATTTCTTAATTTTCTCCTCAAATATGTCCTTCTTGTTTAGAAACAGGATGATAGATGTATCTGTGAACCATTTGTTGTTGCAGATGCTGTCAAAAAGCTTCAGAGATTCGTGCATGCGGTTCTGCAATAGAAAGGAAAGATCACATCAGGCCAAAGCCAGTGACCCAGGGATGTTCAACATGTAGGGAAGTCTAAAACAACTAAATTAAGGAGGAAAGCAACAAAAAAGAAAATCTACAATATACATAATAAATTTATGTATACATACAGCTGAACATATACATACACAGATGCAGTCCCTATTACATTTGACATACAATTAGTAACTTAAGGGCATTTAACAATACAGAGCTGTTTTGATTTTGCATAACATTAATTTACAGGATCCCAGCTCATAGAAATCATCATGCACCATGCATGGATGGAGAATTATTTTTGCCCTTTGATCAGATTTATGTGTTGGTGTAGCTCATGCAGATTTTCTAAAATGTTTTCAATAATTTTTCTAAAATGTTTTTTCCATTTTCTTGAATATGTGCGGCACACAACTGGTTGGATACATTAACCAAGGACTGGTAGATCCTTGAATTAATCTAGAGTTGGAAGCAGACATCAAGGTGACATAATTTTGGAAATGACCTTGCCGTGACCTTTGCCTGGTTTTGTTATTTTGTTTAGTGTTGTCTGTTGTTGGGCTTTTAGTTTTTAAACTTGTTTGTTTTAGTTCTCTTGGAAGATGGCTCAACAGAAAGTGTCTCACAGAGAGGAAAAAAAGTGAAAAAGGAAGAAGAAGTAGTATAAAAAGGAAAAACATAAAAAAGAACATCTAAAAACAACCAGACTAGAAGTCAGGCAGCTACCAGTGGTGTTAGCTCATGCCTCTAGAAGGAGATTAGCAGAAGAGCCATACATCCAAATGTACGCACAGCGAGATGCCAGCTTTTTGGTTATAGGTCATGCAAAAAAGGGACACAGAAAAGCAGAGAGATAAGAAGAATGAAAAAACCAGACCAGTTAGAGAGTTGCAAAGTTCGCCACATGGATTTATGGTGGTGGAAAGAGCTCACGGCAAAGTCAACCAAGTGTCATGTTCCCCGCTGCTTTCAACTCTCAATTCGGTTTTTCTCTTTTTTTTTTTTT
>VZTB01001196.1:55857-178133 GCA_013397245.1 Thryothorus ludovicianus
TTCTCGGTTCAAGAGAAGCTTCATACCTGCCAAATTTGGTTGGTCTCTCAAATGCTCATTTTTTGGCCTTTGTTTGGCTAGATAAGGTCAGACGGCCGAGGAAAAGCTGTGGAGGTGCCGAGGCTGGCGACGTTTGGCGCCGAGGCCGACGCCGGAGCGCGCACGCCGGTCGCGTGGCCGTCTCAGCCGGGAGCGCAGCGAGCAGGCGCCGTGAGGACGAAGCACACCCAAGAGTCAGGGGGTTATCAAAGGCAAAGCATGGTACAGACCAGACCGGCTCCTCGGCTTTTCCCAGCGGGATCTCCTTGGGACAGCACTTCCCCAAACCCGCCAGTGCGCATAAGAAACCACCACCACAGAGACACTGGAGAGAACAGGGCTGCACGGGCTTGTTACTGGAGGGTTTTTTGGGGTGGGTGCAGCATGTCCTGTTGCCTCCAGCCCTGGATTTGGGAATGTGGAGTGGTACATGAGTCAGCTGGGGGGGCCTTCACCCCGCTCCCACTCCATTTCACACCTGTGCTGGCATAAAGTTGAGCCCAGCGCTTCACTGATTAACACATTGCTTTTCATTGCTTTAGCGCTTACTGAATGTTTTATACAGAGAGAAGAGACTCCGTGGATGAAAGAAACATCTGATGCAGCCCAGATTGAAACAGGACACGTGTGATTTGCTGTGCCCTGTCTTGAATGACCGAGCATTTCCGAGCCATTTGTATCAACACACAGGGACGACGTGATCACGTACAAACGTAAAAATGCATTTGCTCATTGGGTCCCCGTTGCAGCACGTTGCTAGTCTGGATCATCCTGTGCCTGTGGGCTGTTTTTTGCTAACCCACTTGGTACTGGCTGGTGCGGGTGACCCCGGAGCAATGCTCCCCTTTGCTACTTGAGGTGCTAAAATTGTAACCACATAGAAACCTGGTGTACACAGGTTTTGTGCAGGAGATCCTTGGATACCCAAAGCCTTTGGGAAGAGAGAATGAAGTGGAGGGTGATCAGAGGAACAGAAAGCAAATACAATTAACCATTTTTAAAGCAGGGTCCCTCACAGAACATCTTAAATGACATTTTTATCATCCTTGCTGATTTAAACTAAAAGTGTGGAGAAACACGTGAATGCTGCTTGTGGGCTAAACCCACAGCTCATCTGCAGCAGCCATCAGCCACCTGGGCAGCCTCGTGCCACAGCTGCCACACTGCACAGCCCTGGTGGAGAGCAGAGGGCTGAAACTGCTCTTCATGGCATGGAGAGCACCACGGGTGACACTGGGTTTGTCTAACAAACAGAAGCTGAGGACTTCTGAGCTGAGCTTCGTGGTTAGGTGAAGCCAACTTTTCTACAGTTGTAAGACTTTGTAAGGATTCTACAGAAGTCCTCCTACTTCTCTTACCCAGTTTGATCAATTTGCATTAATGCATGTTAGGAGACGAGACTGTTTTCACAAGAAATAGCAACTCAGCATTCAGTGGTAACCAGAATACAGAATCTACACACCCAGCACGAACCAATACATCCTACTACAACATGAGGGTTACACTAAATGATTCTATTCCTTTCAGATTCCAGAAACAAGGTTCAAAGCTTCCTAGGGCTGTGTGACCTGGCTTTCTGATCTCCCTACATGTTGAATTTTCCTCCAGCTTTGCCAGTCAGACAAGTAAACATAATGAACTACTCTGCCCACTCATCCTTATTTATGTGGGAAATGTTTTGGTCTTAAAATCCACCTTTTCCTCCAAAGCCAGAACATGACAGTATTCAAAAGCCATAAATTGCTTTCTGTGTGTGGCAAAGGTACAGGGCAATATTCTGGTGAGCAGGCACAGGTGCTTCTGTTGTCATACCTGGATGCCCTATGGGAAATGCTGTTGCCTTCCAGGAGGGCTTCTGGGAGCCCACATATGCACACAAGCTGTGCTGGTGCTAGCTAGCATCAGGAATCCTCACTATCTCCCTTTCCTCCTCATTCCCAACTATTCAATAGATGTTTGTAGGAGCCCTCCAAGAGCTTAGGCAGACACAGGTACAGAGGCAAGAATGAGGAAGTAGTGTCTGGGTACCATATGTAAAAGGACAGACTGCTGCTAAAGGAGGAGTAAGAAGTTAAATCCCCCAAATAATTCCCCTCCTCTCAGTAAATCCACAGTAGGAGACCAGTTTAGTCCCTTAGAACTTGCCTGGGGTCCCTTTCTGCTGTGATGGGGCAGATGTGCCTATTCTGCTAGGAGGCACTAAAGGTTATGTGAAGTGTCACTTTAGATGAAATGACACAAGTTATTTCACTTGATTTTGGACCCATCATGCTGCTTTTTCTCACTTTATGTTGGGTAAATCATTAAGGGAAGAGATCTTCAGACATTAATTTCTTAATGTCACTTCCTATTTCAAAATTGGTATTTTAAATCCATACACTGGCAAATATTTCATACCCCAACAAGAAAAGTAGCCCCAACAACCATGTTACAGAGGAGCAACCCCTTGCCCATGCATATTCAAAGTCCAGTTAACTTTTCCTGCATAGGATAAGAGACAGAATTGCTCATAGCTGAGTTCAGATGTCATTGCACAGCTGTGTTCCTGTCACTGATGTGAAGAGCAAACAGCTTTTCACTCAGCATGAGGGAGAGAGAAAGGATGCTGAGGTCAAGACTCTGTTCAGGCAGAAACACACTCACAAAAACCATCTTTTTTTTTAACCAGAGCATGGGAGGAGACCTGGTGTTTTCTGCAACACCCAGTTGATTCAATATTTTCTGTTTTCCTTGGTGATTAAGTGCTAGCTGTCACGCAAACTAGAAGGACACTGATGGTTATCCTAAGCACAGCAACTCCATATTCTCCCTCCTGCTCATACTTCCTCAGATATCCAAGCCACTTCGTCACTCCTAAGGCAATTTCTGAGCACTGCAATTCCATTTTCCTTGCTCAGTGACAGCAGGGAGAGCACGCTAACCAGGTCATGCAGAGCAATATGAACCAACAGGCCGACGCAAATGCACGCCAAGGGTTTCCAGCACAGAGCCTCCCACCCATCCCATCCCACCCTCAGCAACGGGGACACAAACAATAATCGCACGTCTTGGCTAGATATGGTTGACCTACATATCTTAGCTTCAGAGGCAGCAATGTGCAGCATCAACACCTCCCTCTCTTGCCATGACTCCTTTGAATTTGCAAGGTAAAAAACAGGATAGTCTCAGTTCCCGTGGCAGGTCCCATTCCATTGCTGTTTTTAAAAGAAATTCCAATAGGAATTCTATTAAGAAAGAACAATGGAAATCTACCTTTGTGATTCATCTTCTCTAGTTTTACTGAGTGATATGACTGCCCCTCTCTCTTCCCAGATTACAGAGCTAAGGCTTTTCCTTCTGTAACCTCAACTTATGAAACAAAAAGATAAGTCACAAATGAGACAAAGCAGCTTTGTTATGCAAAGACATAATCCAGGGAGGTGTTCTGCCAGTTAAAGCAGAATGTTCCCACGGTGTACAAATATGGCAGAGAGCCTGGCAGCTCCTTGTGAAGGACTTGGTAAAGGCACAGGCAGGTGTAACACCTTGAGGGCAGTGCCTTGTGCGTTGGATGGGCTGGGCAGAAGGTACATTCTGCCACATGAGCTCTGCCTTGGGCTGTGGCAGGCAGCAATGGGACTGATGAAGGCATTGCCTGAATCTCTCTCATGCCTTGTTCCTCTCCCTGGGAGCTGGGCACACAGGGACACAATTTAGATCTGCCAACAGCAGCATAAGGTGTTGGAAGCAACGGGAGAAGTTGGATTCAGCAGTACTGGGAGTTTCTGTGAGAAGTGTGATCTTTATGGGTGTATGGGCCTAAAAATCACAGATGCAGAAAGTTTTCTTTATTTTCCTTATGTCTTTTTGATCTGGACATAGGGAATTACTTGCTTTCCTTGACTCCTGCTGTGTGGCTCTTTGTGACAGGGAATTAAAGAGAAAATACATTCCTTATAAAAGACTGCCTGCCCTTAAGGATCAGGGACACCTTCAAACACAACTTATTTTAGCTGCTGCAGGAGTACGGCTGCTCAGTCTTTTAAAACAAAGAGCACAATAACCCACAAAACAACTTTACAAGCATAGAGCTGTGTTTGAATTTTAAGGGCAGGGACAGGTCAGAGGGTGTTTCACCCAGCCTTGTTTAACCAGCTCTTTGGAAAAGATTCACAATAAATGTGTTTGTGAGCTTTTTTCAGTGAAACAAGCTGACCCTACACTTGTCCCACCTGGAGTTTACAAAGGTGAGCCTGTCCCTGGTCCTCGTGATGCTGACTGCATCTGATCTGCAGTTTCTTCCACCTGAAGTGTGGTTTGACTTGGAGAAGTGCAAAAAGCACCTGTGAAATCCTGTACTCGTTGACAACAGAGTGCTGAGTGCAGGAGGAAAAGCCGTTTTCTATATGCACCCAGGTTTGGAAGAATTTTTTTTGGACCCTGATACACAGTCAGGCTCTTTCCCTCTCATGGCTTCATGCCAGAAATGAAAACTCTCTGCAAGTCCTTTCATACTCATGGAAACATTTGTACAGCCCCCACACCTTCAGTGGCTCAACACAGCTGCAAGTGCCTGGACTGTAGTAAGTATCTCTGAAAAATGAAGCTGGAGGAGCAGCATCCAGCTCACTTTCTCAGCTGCCTCCTCTTTGTGTTTTCCAAGTGAGAAGCAATAAAAGCTGATTGACGTCATTAAAGCCAGCAGATGTGACGGATGCAGACAGCAAATCAGCTGACTGAGGAGATGCTCTTTTACTGCTGGGTTTTTGGAGAGGCACCACATTACCAAGGAGGGGGCCAAACGCTTGGGGGTTCACCTGGGAGGAGTCAGGGTCTGTGGGTGCCACCTGCCAGTTGTGATGGGGATATAATAGGGCAGGCAAGATCCAACACCACTGTTTTTTCCTGAGTGCCTTGGCCTTGCCCAGGGCTGTTTATTTGGGTTAGGCAGGGGCATCCTGTCATCGATGTGAATCCTTTCCCCATTTACGCCGAATGTGTAAATGAGCAGCAGCTGCCTCTGCCCTCCTGTTGCTCAGCATC
Source organism: Thryothorus ludovicianus (assembly GCA_013397245.1). Taxonomy (NCBI): domain Eukaryota; kingdom Metazoa; phylum Chordata; class Aves; order Passeriformes; family Certhiidae; genus Thryothorus; species Thryothorus ludovicianus. The sequence goes on from VZTB01001196.1 coordinate 60,919, forward strand.
CCCCGAAATGTGTTGTGAACAGGGACTGAAATAGCAGCAAATGTCAGTGCCGTGCCAGAGCTGCACCAAGCTGCTCTCCTGCTGCAAAGGGAAGGTTGGAGATGCATGAATCCAGGTTTCTGCAGTGTGGCACTGCAGGGGGGAGGCTGAACTGGCTCTGGGGTGGTGCTGGGTGAGGGATAATCACTGCCAGGGCTCTCCCCAGGAGAGATGCTCTAACCTCCAGTTCAGAGGAGCAGAGTTAAGGCTGACATTTAAAAAATGGCTTTGGCATTCAAGCCATTCCATCTTGTGCTCCATGGCTTTGAATCACAGGCTTTGACTTGTGTAGATGGGCACCCAAAGGTGACCTGTATTTAAAAGCTGCCTTTGGCTTCACAATCTGGGTGTCACAATCCAATTTATACCTACAGAGCACCTTGCTCTCTCCTCATATCACAGCTTTTCTCCCTGTCCCCTTGACCTGCCTTCTCTCTGTGTTCTTCTGTGTCTCCTGCCTGATTTTGCTGCCCAGCTGCAGAGCTCTATAGTGTTGAGCTAATGGCTGAATTTTTCAAATCACATCAGGAGATTTTGATTCCTTCCCAGTAAATCCTACAGGGCTGAGCATCCTTGAATGTATCAGGGCCAGGGTCAGAGGGAGGAGACAACTGGGGATTATAAACTAGTGGACCTGACAGGATGTAGAGTGTCTCAGTCAGTCTGGAGGGAGACACAGTCATGATCACAGAATCACAAAGAACAATCCAGTCCAGCTCCTGGTCTTGCACAGAACAACCCCGAGAGTCACACCATATGCCTGAGAGCATTGTCAAAATGCTTCTTGAACTCTGTCAGGCTTGGTGATGTGACTTCTCTGGTGAGCCTGTTCCAGTGCCTGATCACACTCTGGGTGAAGAACCTTTTCCTGATTTCCAGCCTAAACTTCTCCTTGACACAGCTTCATGCTGTTACCAGTCCTGTAACAGGTAATGTTAATATCACCCAGAATTCTGGCATCAATATGATTCAAACAACCAGGTGATTTCATCAAACAGTTTGCTAGAGTTCAATAAACTTGGCTCAGAGCTAGAAACTGCAGTCCCCCTAGTCTTTGGGACAAGACAAGCACCACCTAACAGCAATCCTTCCCTCAATTCCATCCTTACCCACAGCTTTCTGCAAGCCTGATATCTTTAACAGCAGGAGAACCAAAAGCTTCAGAGAGACAGAGCTGGCAGGGACAAGCACTCCATGCTGCTGCTGCAGATTGGGCACCGATGAAGTCATTACTGAGTCTGAGTATGGCTTCCAATTCCTTTTCATTAGACAAATGTTACTGAGTGCCTGCAGCAGTTGTCATTAGTCCCAAGAACACACATCCCCATCATACTGAATGAATGGTCAGAATACAGTAATGAGTCTTCCTGCATCCTTTTTTGTGTGTTCAGTTCACTTGTATTAATTGCACTCTAATACCAGGGAGCACACAGGTTCTCACCAGCTTTATTTCCAGATGGTATTTTGAGCCTAATGTCACAGTGGGAAGTCATAAAATCTCTCCTAGAGCAAATTACCTGAAGACTCAAACAGTTCCATTCTCACTAAGGAAAACAGATTTCTGTAGCCTGAAGAAATAGGTTTTATTCCTGGGCTGAGCCCCAGGCATGCACTGCTGTCCTGCACCTCTGCACCACAGCCTGACTGCTTCCCTATTTTCAAGCCCACCCAGCTGTATCCTCTTGCTGGTTAAAGGGTCCTGTAATGCATTTTGAAAACACAGGTTGGCTAGAAATGAGAATCAAACCACTGTGCCTTTACCAGTGGAAGGAAGCATTACCTGGGCACGCAGACTTCCGTATCAAAGAATGTGAAGGAGGAGAGATCTCCCCAGGATTTCAGGGTCAAGGGGGAGCGACGGACAAAAGCACATTACTGTAAGCACCCCGGGGAGCATTTGGCAGTCTCTGAGGAGTTGCTGGCTATGCAGTATCCCAAAAAGAGGTGTTGGGGCCTCCAAGGCCCAGTTAGACTCACCGTGGTTTCGTCTTCATGGAGCACCTGGTCGTAGCCACTCAGCGCCACGCAGAAGATGATCGCTGTGACGTCCTCAAAGCAGTGAATCCACTTCTTGCGCTCTGACCGCTGGCCCCCGACATCGAAGAGCCTGCAGCACAGGGGACGACATCACCACACACTCCTCCCAGGTTACCAGGGAGCTTTCTGGGCATTCCCAGACCACATGGACCCTGGGAGGCTCCAAACACAAAGCAGTGAGTCTTCCACTGCTTGCCTGGTCTCCTCCAGAGCCTGCAGCCAAGGAGTATCACAAGGAGCAGTTACAGACAGGGATGTGAGGATTTGTGGGAGAGCCTTAGCAGTGTGTTGGGTCCCAAAGGGTCTGTGGAGGTGGAGACCACACACTCTTGACTTTTTTATGCTCTAAATACTGTTTGTGTGTGGCTTTCTGTCATTGTGCCCTCTTCTCTCTACTGGATGGCATCATGAGGGTCAATGTATTGTGTTAACTACATGTGACTGACCCACTTCAGAGAAAAGATCTGGCCAAATATTTTTGCATTTATCAGGTTTGTTCATATTTATAGGTCAATCTTGTATTATGCATTCTAACAAAGAGGTGTTGTTTGGGTTAGAAGAAGCTGCCATGAGCTTCTACCTTACAGGCAGTGACTTTCAAGACAGGATTGCCAAACTCTTCATATTGTTGACCCTCCAAAATGCTGTGTCTTCTGCAGTGGGAGCTGTCCATGCATTAACCAGCAATTTAACAACTTCTCCTTTAGGAACTATGGGGAAACCCTGTGATAAGTAGTTGTTCTGCAAATTTACTGTACAGTTTTAGACTAACCTGAAGTGGAGGTTTTTGAATGTGAAATGGGTTTCTACGATGCCAGTTGTTTTGACCCTGGTTCGGAGGATATCCTGCTCCGTGGGCTGGTAGTCTGCAGCTCCAATTCGATCTAAGCTGTCTAGGTAGCTAGGAGAAGGGAAAAGAAAAAGAAAACAGCTAAGAATAAGACACACATTAATCTTTGTCAATCTCAGATGAATCCTTCAGCTTCCTATTAATCTTTTTCAATCTCATTTTTCATGGCTGAATGTATTGTAGCTAAAGGAAAAAAAAAGTCCTATTCTGGGGAAAAACAAACCTCAGTAAGCTAAGCATAAAATCTGATAGGGAACTGAAAGCAGGAAATTAAGCATGGTGTGTTGTGAGTCCCGCCTGCAATCTGTGAAAATACACAGTTTTAATATTAACTTGCTATTTTTATTCCTTGAGGAACAAGGGTCCAAATCAGTCCATTGTGCTGGATCCTGTACACACACCTTTTTCTGCAAGGGTTTATTCAGTAAGAGGTTGGAGCATACAGGTCTTGCTCCCAGAACATACAGGTCGAGTTCCCTTTGGACATGCCTCTCTCTGTGCTGGGAAGGGAGGGAGGGACATGCCATCCATGCCTTGCTTTCAGTCAGCTCAGATGAAGGGAGATGAATCTGCACAGGTGAGTCACTGCTTCAGTTTGAAATCCAGCATAGGGCTGGGGCTGCAGGAGATGCAGCTCTTGGAAAGAATCCAGAACTCCACTTAAATTATGATCTGAGAGTACAAATCTGAGAGTACAAATTTGGGCTTTGGGGGAACAGAGAAAAGATTTAGCTTTCTGAAATACTTGGACAGTTTTAAACATGTAACTTTATTCTGTTTTAGGCTTAAAGTCTATGAACACAGGCAATGCCTCCCTAGGCTGAAACTTGGGTAGGAAGTCCTGTCTTTTGGTATGAAATGTTAGTGTAGAAGAACCCAACATCTCTGCACGTATGACCACAATCCCGTTTTCCATCCACATTCAAGACAATTAAAAAAATAATTTATAAAAAAAAGAACAATTTGGATTACCATTTAATATGAATTACAAACACAGACTCGCATCACACAGCACAGTCTTTCTCATCACCATTAAGCCTGCACACAGACACTCCAGTTTCTCTTAAAAGGAGTTTGATGTGCATTACAGGGCATAAATGTCCACCTCTAGCCCCAGGAGGATCAATCTAATGCTCTGAGATGCTTTCAATATATTGTGCATATAATAGAGCATGTCTGTGCATGAACAGTGATCTTTTCCTTTGATCCTAGTGCCTGGATGTCACCCAGAGAGACAGTGGGGCAGGAGGTGACCTGCTGGTGGCAGGACAGGAGGGCACCTGTTCAGGTGCCAGAAGATGGCAGTTTTGCCCAATGCAACAGGCAGAGAATAAAAAGTAGTAAGAGCTTGCACAGTTGTAGAGAAGAAAAAGACTTTGTTATCTCATGTAAGGGTTTGCTGGTGAGTGTGAGATGGTGTGAGCTGGAACCATTCACTCAGGACAGCCATGATGTCTATGCTTGACTTTCAGTTTAGCTAAATGCAATGTTTTAAAAACACAGAACATGGATTTAGTCCTGATGAATAACCAAACCAACCTCCCTCATTTGCCTTGCCATAGCACATCCCACTTGGCCTAAACTTGGCCCTGACCTGCTGGATATGATATCCCTGCTGCATCCAAACCAGGACTGGCTTTCCATTTGTGTCCTGGAGGGAGTGCACTGAGCCAGAGCTCTGGAGTTGGACACCTGGTGAGCCAGGGCTGTGTACTCTGCTACCCAACTAAACTCCCTGCCACTGTCTCTCATGCCTACCCCACAAGCCTGGAACAAACAGACAGCCAAACTCTACACTAAGGTCGAATACAAACCTCATCCTGCACGTATTTTCCCTACCCATCATATTTCCCATTTATTTTTGCTAAACAATTCCAAGAACCACGTCACCCAGAGAAAAGTATATAAGCTAAGCAGGCATATTGTTGTTGTGCCCTTTTTCAAGCATTTAAAGGCATTGTGGTTTTATGACTGATGCTCCTTTAATAACCCTGTGATGGGCACTGGATGGATGAATGGGGCTTCATTTGAAATCAGATCCTGGGCTGTGGCGGCTGAAGCCACGATCACTCATCTATTCACAACTGGTGTCAACTCCTGTTATTTAAGAGACAGCTGCAGCTCTTCACTGGGCCCTGCAGACTGAGGCAGCTCTGCAGTGCTGGTATTCAGGGACTCAGGCTCTCCTCTGTCTTCAGGAACAGAGTAGTTCAAGGTGATATTAAAAAGTTGAGGTGTAAGAGGGGAGATTTTCTTTTCCTCTTGCAGCTCTTAGCAGCACCCTCAAGTCCTTTATCACTTCCTCCATCTTCATTTTCTGATGACCCAACTCTCTTCAATTTAACATTCCTCATTAATTATTCTTGCTTCTGAGATCCTCCTTTTATGCTGGGAGTGCTGCAAATGAAGAAATTTACTGAAAATTGGCCAAAGGACTCAGGTCCTCAGCAGTGCAGTGATGGAGAAGCTCCCTACTGTAATTATTGCTTTCAACCTGCAATGATCTGATGGTGAATGGCAGGATCACCTAAACCCTGGGCTATGTGCTGGGATTTCAGGGCATTCTCACTCACACTACAGCATGCCCAGTCCATGGCCTTTCCACACAGCATTCCCTTTGGCTACCTGACAGCAAGTCAGCTCCAGATTTGATTTGATCCCGCATTCAACCTGGCTCTGAGGCTTGGAAAGCCTTGCCTCCCTTCCCTTGTGATGCAGCCTCGTGTCTGGCTCCAGCTGAGTTCTCTGGGGGATCAGGGATTTGGGGAAGCTGACACAGCCTGACAGCCTCTCAAGGGCAGGATGATAGTGATAGAGAGAGGGGAGAGCCAAGCAGGATTCATCCCATCTACCCTCTCTACCTGACAGCATCCAGTTTGTGATCCCAGCTGGGATATCTCCATAGGAACATTGGCTGGGGGCCCTTTAGCCCCTGCTTCCCAGTGCTTTAACTGGTGCTTGGCAGAAGAATACTCAGTATCCTCACTACTCAACCTTTTCTGGCTGCTGGAGAGCTGAGCTCTGCAAGTCTAGAGCCTTGATGTGCCTCCCACACCAATGCCTCCAGCCTGGCTGCTGGGCACCCTAACTCCAGGACCTGCTTGCCAATACACCCTTTGCCTTTTCTGTTAACTCCTCCCTTCATCTCTTTCCTCATTTCTAGTTTTTTCCAGCACTCTGTGTTTCTCAATGACTTAAATTCTTTCAGCTGCCTAGGTCTGCTGTTCATCTGTTCCTGGGAGTCTCGATGGGGGTCAGCCATCAATTTTTATGAAGTTATAAAACATTTTCAGTGCTGGTTTTGAGGCTGCATTCCAAAACTGTTTAAATCTTTGGCTGCTCTCCCCTAGAAAGAGACTCGAGCTGTGGCAGATATTTTTCCCCCTGCACTTGGCTGCAGCTGAGCTGGACCCTGTTGGTGTGTGCAGCCTGTGAAGCTCAGCTGGAGGAGTGTGCCATGGCATGGCTGCCACACTAACACCCAGCTGTGGGAATGGGAAGATCAGCCAGGCTGCTGTTTGGATGCTGAGCTGAATTTAGCTGCTGCTTGTTCTCCTGGGTTCCTGCTGGAAGCATCTCTGAGGTTTCACTAGAGAGCTGGTGCTGCCTGCCCATGCTGCTTGGAAAGACCTGCTGGTGTGAGCCTGAGCTGGGGGAGCACGGAGTACTTTGGGGCTGCCACCTCTTTGGGAACAGGGAAGCCCAAGTGGGGACAAATTGCTACACATGGTGCTGGATGGCAGCACTGCTGGTATGCCCTTTGAGCTGAAAATCTCAAGGCCAAACTGTTGTGAGAGATAATTAGTTGTCACAGCCAACAGGCTCCATGACACATAATCCCCTCAGAAGCTGGCATCTGTTTAACCAGCAGAAATAAGAGCACTTTGGAGGCTGTGGAGTGAGAGCTTGGCTCCCCCTTCCACGTCATTGGTGCTGGCATCAGAGCTCTTCCATTTCCCAGCTCCAGGGTTTGCACGCTGGAGTGGAAGCATATCTGAAGTGACACATCAGCTCTTACTTGCAGCCTGCCTTGCCCTGGGTTTGCAGGGGTTAAAAAAAGCTGAAGAAAGGTTAGAAGGTTTGTGAGTACACGAGTAACCCTCTAGCATTTCTGCTCCTGAGCTGAGTAGCTCCATTACTGCTTATATCTTTTGTTTTAAATGCTTTGTTTTGAAGCAGATTGCAGGTTTCTGAGTCACTCAGTTTACCATGCTCAGGGAGGTGAAGCCCAACTATGCTGCTAAAAGCAAAATGCAGAAGAAATGGCAATTCACAAATATAGGGAGAGGAGATCATTGAACAGAGGCAAAGAAAGGCAGGAGCTCTATACAGACTAGGTGATAGGAATATACACAGTAGTATAGCCCCTTTGCTGTTTCCAAAAGCATCTGGGAGCAGCACTGCTGATGCCAGAGACACTGCATGGAGCAAAGGAACTTTTGTCCAGGTGTCCCACGGGAACAGCTCAGCAGCAGCAGCAGCCTACGTGCAGTCCATGCACAGGGACCCCTCCTCAGGCTCTTGGCTACCACAGGAACCTTCTCCCAGGACTGTGCTGCCTATGCCAAAAGCTCCACTGGCTGCTTTCTTGGATGAAGTGCAGCTGAGGTTGCAGGCTGAGGTCAAGGCTGGATACCTGCGGCAAAGCTTACACAGACAGACATTCACATCCATTGAGCCTAATGGCAGCAAGGTGGTTAAACGTCTGTTGGGTTTTTCTTGCCTTGAGGGTGACACCTTGGCAGTCTTTTTGCATCATCCAGCTCTCCCTGTGCACACCCAAGGTGCTCACACTAGGCTGATGCCATGCTCACATCCTCAGTGCTCAACGAGCAGCCACACCACAGCTGGGTCTTGGTCTGGGGCTGGTCTGCAGGGAGTGGGAGCTGGAGCTTCAAGACAGCAAGCCTGGAGACAGCAGCATCTCCCCAGTGGCTGCTCCATTCCATCTGCCCTGAGTTCTGGCCATGTCTCCCTCGTGAAGGAAAGGCTGTGTGTGCGTGGGATACCCCAGCCTTGATTTGTTGGCTTGCGTTGTATTTGATGAGGAAGCAGATCCCCATTTGTCAACACATGCAGCTGAGTCACTGCTGGGTTATTTTGGACTCTGTGTACTGAGGCACACAAGGGGCAGCTCCAACACTGTGTCCTGGCAAATGCTGAGTTTTTAATCAAGGTTGTCATGAGTCTTCATCTCATCTAAATCTAAATGATTATATAAAGATGGCTTTACCTGAGCACTCTTTCCTTGCTCATGGATGGGAGGCTGCCTGTATCTGATCTTATCTTCCACCTTATTTCCTTTCTTTCAGTGATGAACACATAATTCAATGTATATTTAGTATTAAAATAATTTAATATTTACTGACCGTAGAGTAAGGGTTCAGAGGGTAAGCACTGGGTTTAGGGAGTGTCAGTAGTGGCTCTACAACAACAGAGTAAACTCTTGTAGTATCTCCTACCAGAGAGCAAAGCTGTTCCTGAGGCATTTCCATGTGAGTTATGGCAGGCAGGGAGAAGACCTTAGAGGATGAGTTACTCATCTGATGGCATGTTCTCATTGTCTGGTGTTTTCTTAGTCCAGCCTAGAGAAGGAAGGTCTTGGGAATTTGCTCCTGGACTTTGAGTAATGTGTTTGGTGTTTCTGGCTGTGTTCCTCCATCAGCCAGTCCTGCCTCCATGGCAATCACAGGAATTACATGGCAAACCCTGCTATCTTGCTGCTGCTCCTAATGATAAATCTCATCTCACATCCAACCAGATGAGATACCAGCATGAAAACTCCCCAGCTTCCTTCCCTAACTTAATCTGACAACTGAGATGCCACTTCTGGTGCCTGCTTCTTGCAGGCTGCTAACAGCTGAAGGGATGGTCACCAGGCTCAGGGATTACTGGGATTACTTTCTTGAAAAAACCTTGCTGGATGCCATAGGTTTTCATTATTCTTCTCTGGGGAGTGAGGAGGATGGTCCCTGCTATTAAAGGAAGGTGCCAAATCTTGACAAAAAAAGATGCTGCGTTGTGATGCATTTTTTATTTTTTTGGCCCTGCACTGAAGCAAGCTTGTACAGGGCTTATACATCAAGATCAACTTGACAAGTTGATATTAATACTAATGATAGGCAGGAGGAATGAATAAAAGCAGGTTGGAGTTTAGGTGTCCTAGTTAGACTTGTAGTTTTCCAAGGCATGACTGGATCCAGAATAATTTTTAGCATCACATGTGGATAAGAGTCACTAAATAGCAGCTGTGTAACAAAGGTACTTGAGGACATGAGGGGTCTCCAGGTGCAGGTGCTGGCTGACTTTGCTCACAGGTGTTCAGCTTTGGCCATGTCTCCTCTTCTTGCTGCTGGAATTAAAGGCCACTGTGTTATGGTTTGAGTTTGTGATCAGAGAGCTCTGGTTGGGAGTGAAGTGGGGTGGGTTTTGAAGGAAAAGCAAGCATGAGCAACTTACCCAGAAAGGATTTTGGAGGGCCCTGGCAAAGGAGATGTGGGCTTATCTTTCTGCATTGAAGCTTGAAAATTGGATGGGATGTAAGAGGGGATGAAAAAGATATTTTTTGATATATCAGAGCCCTTACAAAAGAGAAAAACAATATGTCTGGGTCAGATCAATGACTCACCTAGCTTAGCTAGTGTCCAAGAGCAGATGTTAAGAGAAAAGAACGAATACAGGGCAAGCATGCAGTGTTCAGCTTTCCCAGCCTCCAATACTTCATATGGGTAACAGAGTTTTCAAAGAGAAGTGTGATATCTTTATATTTATTACCCCTCAATGTTTTTTCTTCCAGAAATTTGTCTAGGCACTTTTTGCAGCAATTTAAGCTTCTAACAACCACATCTGCAGCAAGGAATTTCCAAGCTCAGCTACCCTGTCTGTGAACAAACTGCCTTTTTCTAGTTTTTAAACTGCTGTGTCAGAGTTTAACTTTGTTAATTTTTGAATGGGAACAGCTGTCCTCTCTCTCCTCCCTATCCCCCACTTGTTTCTCTGTAGATATCTGAGACCTACCCAACATCCTCCATGCAGCATCTTTACTCTGCTACCAAGACATTACTGCACGGAAGCACTTTGGAGCCTTTTGTCACATAGGAAGGAGTTTTCCTCATCTCCCAAATCCTTTCTGAGATGGAGAAAGGAGGGAGCCACCTCTGCTTTGTTCTACAAGTGACCATCCATTTTACAGTCACTCAATCTGATGCTATCTGGAGAACCAGGCAGTGTAACACCAGGCCCCTGGGGCTGCTACATGGGGCAAATTTGGTGACCACAGTCCACCAGCAGTGCTGTGATGCCTTTTGGCAGCGTCCTCATCTGGGCAATGCCACTGTTTTATATAAAGTCTGTGATTTAAATTGTTGTTTAGCACACAGCTTCTGACCACAAGGCACCCTTGCTTTGTTTTATAAGCCAAGGATTTTGACAGGCTGGCTGTGTCTGTCCAGTGGCTCTGCGTAAGCCTGGATGACGCATGGCTCAGGCTGTGCAAGGTCTTCTCTCCTGGTGGCCCTGCAGGCAGGTGTCCTCTGCACAGCAGGGCAGACAGGGGCACTGATCGAACTTCAGCTGAAGCACAGGAAAGCTCAAAGCTCCAGCCTTGCTCCTGCTTTATGTAAGGCTCTGCTTCCTTCTGATGCCCAGCTCTGAAGGACAGTAGCTGAGCTGGAAAAGGGATGAGGAATGGTAAGACTTGGAACCCTGGAAGTGAGCAGGATGTGTGCCTAAACCTTTATGCAACAGAGTCAGTGGGTTTGAAGCTTTTTTTCTTTTTTACTTTGCTCCAGGACTGCTGTTATAAGCTGGCTGACAGTGGAGCTGATGGTTTTTTATACTGTAAAAAGAAGAAAGGAAAGAATAGGAGGGGCTAAAAATAAGCCCCGGGGAGTTTGGGATAATGAAGGGCTTGTTCTGGGAAGGAGTCTTGCTCAGAGAACGCAGGCCCCGTGCTGCAGTGGGGCCCCTGGTGCATTCACAAGCATCTGCTGAGCCCGAACAGGGGAGAGACATCAACTAACCCAGTTTGCTGCATGCACAGCCCCTAGTGAGCACACCAGCACAGGCACGAAGGATCGCTCGCCCCAGTGCTCCTTGCATTGCACAGCAGACAATTCAGTTTGGCCCCAAGGCCAAATAAGCTAATTACTCAGAATTACTCCAGCCCTGGAAAGCAGACAGCTGGGACCACAGATGAAACCAGTCCCACAGACTTTAACCTTTTGATCAGCCGCTGGCCAGAGATATTCATCAGGGTGTGCACAAAGGCCTGGGACATCTATTTACACACTTGTTGGTGAAGTAGCATTAATATCTCCCATTTCTAAGCTGGAAGAAAAGAATTAAATATAGCTGCAGTGTTTTGTAGTGCTCAGTGTCTGTCTGCAGCAGGGCTAGCACTGGTGAGGGATTTAGATCTAATGCAGCAAAGGAAAGCATCACTTAATGAGATCTGTGTTCTCTATCAAGTAGCTGGAGGATGCCCATGGCTGGATGATGGCGCAATTACGAGGAGTGGGGTAGGTCTGTTGGGAGCTGACTTCAATCAGGGGCCTCATTTATCCACTCACCCTGCTGAGGCAGATGTGTTGCTGGCGATGGAGTGGGAATCATACCTCGTGATCTTCTCATCTGCCCATTTTCCTGATCTATTAGCAAGCTATGGGGATTTCAAATGTCATTTAAGCATCCCTGCCAAAAACCATGGGTACCAAAATTAGCCAGTACTCTGCCATGGACAGATGTGACTCATAAGTAGCAAAAGCAAAACCTGGAAATTTCACTCTTGGCTGCATGCTAAAAATATCTTAAGTTATCCCAGACATAGGTGAATCTCTTGGGCATGTAAAATCTGTGCTACACAAATGGACTCTCTGGTCCTTCTCAGCAGCTGTCAGGCTGAGGTTCCTTCAAGAACAGCTTTGCTTGTGGTACTGCAGCATTTTGGTTTAAGTCCAGGCCAGATGCAGAAGCAGAGACATGTAAGGGAAAATTCATGGAGTTTCTCAACCCTTTAGAAAATGTTCAGCTGAATTGTTGTCAGGAGAAGATTGTTTATGGTACATCAAAATAGCTCGGTTGTTCTCATCAGGAAAGGCTGTCACCTGCTGACCCCCCATTTTTCCTTTCTCCCTCTTCTATTGGCACGAGCAACCTCAGAGGTCTATTATCATACTCTCCTGTCATCACACACCCACTCCTGGGGTTAGGCTCCTGCAGTCTTCCAGACAGTGGTTTGGGTTGCTCCCAGGTCTCTGCAGGAGTGGGCTGACCCCTGTGCTCAGCTCAAGATGCATCAGGGACATTTGCATAACAAAACTGATTTGTGATATTCTGTATGGGACAGCCCAGCCACAAAGCTGGTGTGACTTTGGGAGAAGAGCTGAGGACACCACCTCAGAGGCACATCCCTCCAGGAGGGCTGGGGACAGCTGTCTGCACTTGAGCTTGTGCAGATTTTCCTCTGTGCCCTGGGGATGTCCCTGCCAGAAGCAGCCTCTGCTGCCTGCCCATGGACCTGTCAGTGACCACATCTCTTGGGAGCAAGCCGTGGGCCAAGGTGCTGCAGTAAGATGGACAGAGCAGGAGTTCCTCCCTGTGTGGGGGAGAAGTTTGAATTGACCCAGGAGCACTTCACTTCCAGGGTGAGGATGGAGCTGGGCCAGAGAAACTTTAGGTCTGGAAAACATCAGGAGTTCTTCCAGACATTGTGGGCTTTATTCCCAATAAATACCTTTGGTGTGCTTCCCCTTGGCTGCAGGAGGGGAGGAGAGCACCTTGAGCAGATGCTGGTTAGCAAAGCATCACCCCTGCTCCCTGCTGCTGGAGCACTGCAGCTCTTGCTGAGCAGGACTGATGTGTCCTCCCAGCCTCCCACTGGAGCAGGGAAATACTATCAATCACACTTGCTTTAGGAGGAATGAAAGTATTAGGGGATAGATGATTTGCCTGAGGACACAATGGGAAATCTGTGGTGGCACCTGGAAGTCACTTTGGGTTCCCAAAAATGCAGTCAGAAGCTTTGACCACCAGATCTTTCCACACTGAGTTTTATAACCCTCAATCAATAATCCTCCATGCTTTTAATATAGATTTTGCCCACTTAGAGGCAGGTACTGCAAGGCTGGTAGAAACAGAATGTATTTTATTAAGGCCTACTATAAGAAAGGAATATACTCCCTACATAAAGAGCAGCTGATAAAATGGTTTTACAATTGATGATTGAATCACAAGTTAACCCAAGAATTTGAATGGAGATAAAGAAATGCTTTCTTCTTTTTTTTTGTGAACAAACAAGGCTGAAAATGGATGTTGTCATGTACCTTTCTGCTCCATCCAATGTAATTTCATGCATTCCCTTATGGATTTTGAAGAGTTCTGCAGATCAATGACACAGCACTTAAACACAAGCTAAGCAGTAATTACTGATGCATGCAAGATTTATTCATCTGGTGGCATTGCACCAGCTGATGGAAGGATCAGCCGTATCCAATCAATGTTTGAAGCTTCTCAAAATACAGAGGTTTCTTGGCTCCCATTGCAAAATGAAAATACAAATAACCTCCTGAATCCCAGGAATGCCTCCTTAGGTCTATACAAGGTAAGGCTGCAGGATGGATCTGGGTCATATCTCCACTGTTGCTTGTCCCTTGCCTCTGCATCTCCATAAATATTTTTCTTGTGGAGTCTTCTTCACATGCTCACTGCATGACCCACTCATCCCTAGGGCTGAGGACTGGACTGATGAGATTTAAGACATAAGTAAGGAAAAAGAAGAAGCAGTATTGCAGAGAAAAGGGCCATGGAGCAGGCATGTCCCAAATGCCCAGGCCAGGCAGGGAGCCAGTGTGAGGTGGCACACTGTGGCACACAGGGAGCACCTGGGGGACCACAGCCAAAACCACACAGGTGCACAATGTGCCACTGTTGTTATGGGAACACGTGGCAGGGGAGGCAGGGTAGCACGTGTAAAGAAAGAAAAATTGGATTTTATCCAATTTTTCTTCAGGCTTTCCTTGTTGATGTGAGCTATCTGTTCATAGGAGGTCTCCCCTTCCATGCAGCAAAGCTGCTTGCTCCCCACTGTCACCACAGGATGCTCTGACCAGCCAGGGAGTCCCAGGCTGTGATGATCTTTTCTGGGACTTCAGAGAGGGTGCTAATCCTACACCTTGCACTGCCAGCCCTGAGTGCAGGGGGGACTGGCTCAAGACTGTGGATCAGGAGATTCAGCTCTTTATCATGTGGGGGAAGAGGCCCTTCTGTCTCCAGGTGTGGTCACCTGGGCAGGGTAGAGGCAGTTGAGCTCTTGAGCAGAAAAATGCAGCATTTTTTCCTCAATTTGTTTGTAACTTCTGCATTTGTGTAATTTCTTTGTTTATGCATTTTTGTTCAACGAGAAGGTCCTCTGGGGATTTCCTCATGTGAAGCTACTGCTTTAACATTAGTTTAAGCTGAGCAAAGGTTTTTGCCTGGACTCCATTATCAATTCCCAGCTCTCAGCATCTGCTAACTAGCATCAGCCACCTCTGTCTCTTTCTTTCTCCTATTCCTGCCCACGGCAGATTTGGCATCACTGCACAGCACACTGGTGCAGTATTTCTCATGTTGGGGACTGCAAGACCATGGATCTGTTTAACTGCAAATGTTTAAACTGACATTAATGATTCTCAGTAGGATGTACTGGCTGGTGTTTTCCTGAAGGAGGATTTGGAAATGGTTCTTATGCTATTGCCAAACCTTACATACTAACAGCAATACTGAGGGATTGGGAAATTCTAATTTATACCACTAAAAGTGCTGTAAAAGCCTCAGAGCTACAGTGACTGCTCACATGGTGTTTCATGGACCAGGCTTGCAGTTTTAGAGCACTAAATTCTTTTTCAATGCTGGTGTTCCAAACAAATCTTCATCTCAGTACTGGGGTGACCATGTAGCCTAGCAAGGAAGGGGTTACAACAACACAAAGTGCATTGTAAATTCCCAGCAAAAGATTTGGACTAACCACCAAAACCAGAGCTGACACTTCCTTGGCGTGGCTCCATGGCTCAGTTTGTGCCTGGCTTTCCTCTACCTTGTATCTCCTCCTCTCCCTCCCAGCAGCATGGAGTAGGTGCTGCCTAAAATCTAGGCTCAGAACCACATCTCTTTTTTTCCCAATAAATTCAGTCTCTGGAGAGTCTCAAGGTGCCCAGGGACCTTTGAGGAGGTCTCTTCTCCAGGCACTCAAACATTCAGATGCATTAAATGTATTGGAGGTGGAGAAGGCTGTAAGTATGAGGATTTTGGCACAAGGATTTTGGCATAAGTAAGGTGCTTGCTCTGCTGTCCTCCAGCCTCCTTCTGCTGTCATGAACAAACTGAGAAACCCTGCCCAGAGCCAGTGCCCACAAAGCAGAGTGTGTGCCTGTCCCTGACAGTCCCTGCAGGAATACTCCGAGAGCCTGAGCTGGGCAGGGGGAGAGGCAGGTTTGGGGGTTACAGAGTTTTCTGGGTGGACTGACAGAAGAGGTGTTTTGGGTTTGGATCTGTGTGATATGTCAGCAGTCTGAAGGCAAGGAACATACATGGGGAAGATGAAACAATAGTTCATAGACAGTCTCTGTTATTTTTACTGTAATAGTGTAAAAGGTGTGGATGAATGGACTGATATGAACCTAGCACTAGCTTGTCCCAACTAGTGTGTGGCAGGGACAAAAAGAAAAAAAATATAGGAAAAGGTCAAAAATCTGTCTTCAGTGTATGAGGCCCCCTGTGCTGATGGGGTCAGGTCCAGCTTGTATGGAAGAGTGGCACGTGAGCAATGCCATGGCATCACATTTGTCTGCCCTTCCTTCTGCTGCCCAAATCAACAATAGTCTCATCTGTGAGTGCTCTGGGGGGAAAGAGGTACAAACAAACTCTTCAGGTTTCCAAGAGAGGGAGGAGGCAGGAAGGCCACCCCTGGCACTGGCCCAGCCCTGGAGTGCTGGTCTCCACAGGGCTGTACTGAAATCCCAGGAAAAGCACAGCTCCCCTGCCACCTGCACAGCTTGCTCCTAAATGCCCCTGGTGCCAGGTTCCTCCCAAAACACTCCCCTTACCACCCACATGGCACTGGCCATGTCCAAACATGTTCATGCTGCTTAGTCCTGGAGAAAGGACCCCGTATTTCCCCTTTTCCCATCCAAAATGCAGCTCAATGCCTGGGGGTTGAATGTTGGCTCAGCACACAGCCTGGATAAGCAACACATAAAGCGCTGTTTGCTCCAGGGCTAATTAGAGCTATTGTATCAATTAGTCTGTGGAAGAATCAGAGCCCTGAGCTCCACAGGGCGAATCCCAGCCCACAGAACCATCTTGGCCAAGTGCTGGGGCTCTGTTTCTGTGGGGCTCCCCCAGCCCCCTGCCTGCTCTGCCTGCCCAGCCTCAGCAGCTCCTGCCTCGCTCCGCTGCTCTCGCCACCGTGGACGTCAGCGCCTCACGAACAGCAGCGCGTTGCTGTCCCCACCAGGGAACTGTGACAGGCTCCAGCCTGCTGGCCCACAGGCACCACGGGCTCCCAGGGATGCTCTGCCTTCCTAACAGAGGCTGTGCCAGCCTCCCTTCACGGGCACAGAGCTGGTGCTTCAAACCCATCATTGCTGAGTCCTGCGATCTGGTGATTTTACAGCATGTCACAATGTTTGCTACATCCTTTTCTTTTTTTCCCTTCATTTTTGTTCTCTCGAGCCCCTCAAGGCTGGATATTAGATGGGCTATTTGCTTAAGGAAATAAAAAAGGGCTTTCCAGCTCTCCTGTTCACAGACAAAAGGCTTTAAAGTGCAAGCCAGAGGGTTTAGGAAGCAGCAGATAAAAGCAATTTTCCAATGGTTCTCTTAATATATTCTGAAAAACGGGGAGTTTTAGCTAAGCTTGTGATTGGTTTTGGATTTAATTCCTAACCTTAAAGTTGGATTTTGGATAAAACTCCTAACCTGAGCATGGGGATGCTGCATTCTTCTAGTGGGAAGGGTGAGTGTGTGTGCACTGTCTGGTCCCCAGGAGGTGGTGGGGAGAGTGACTGGCAGCAGCTGCACACCTTTAGCAGTCACTCAAAAGCTTTTGGAGCTCTCCTGCACTGTGGGGCCTGATGAACTGTGCCACTCTGGCACAGTGGTGCCAGAGCCCTGAGCAGGGCACAGGATGAGGAGTGGGATGATCCACAGAGGAATCAGAAACTGAAGGAGAGGAAAGGAAGACAACTGCATCCTGAGCACACAGAGCTGATGTGTCCTTCTTGGCAGGGCTTGTCCTAGGCTGGAGTGTCTCCTGTTGGGCTGTTCACCCATGGTTGGTGCAGGCAGCTCTCCCTCAGGCTTCCCAATGTGCTGCTACATGCTCCCTACACTGCAGCAAAGTCCTTTTTCAACTTTTCCTTAAAAATTGGGATGATTTCTGGGCTAGGACTTGGGGGGGGGCACAGGCAGCTGTGCAGCATCTCCCCATCACACAGCCACAGCTGGTGTCTGCAGACCTGTGTGGAAAACAGCTTGCTCCATCGTGGAGCCTGGCTACAAAGAAATCCCTGCATTCCTGCCTTTCTTTGCCATGTAAGGATTTCAAACAGATAGAAAATACATGGGGAAACCACATGGCACTGCCACGCTCACCTCCCAGCATCACAGATGGTGCCAGACCTGACGCCAGCCGTGTGAAGAGCCTCGGCATGGTGGTCTCCTGACAGATTTTCCTGCAGACACACTGCAGAGTCAGGAGGCTGAGAGCAGCCGGATGGTCCCCACGTGGTCACAAACATTGCTGGGGGACCGGGCTCAGAGCCCCCAGTGCACAGAGCTGGGTGCTGACTAGCTGGCATAAAACAGGAATCACACTCACAGGGGGACATATGCCTTGCTAGAGCTATCCAATTCCCTAAGGAGCTTCCAGGAGCAATAGTTATCCTGAGAGCCTCTCTGGTGCACCCCACAGGAGGTGCACCATCTCCTGCCTTCAGCCTGTGTGAGTGATGCTGTTTGTCTTGCAGGGCGGGGTGTGATGGTGGAGCTGGGGGTGCACAGCACATCTAACCTCAGAGTGCAGAAAGGGAGAGGGAAGTTTGGATTCCTTGGCTCTGCAGGGGAGAGGAGCAGGGGCTTTGAGTTCCCAGGAGAGTCTGGACTCCCTGGCTGTGAAGCTGCATCCCAGCACTGCTGTGCTCCAGTGTGATGAGGAGGTTGGGGTGACAGATGGGAGACACAGCGAGGGGCTCACTGCTGGGTGAGAGTGCTGCCTGTGGAAGGGCAGAGCTGGTGGGAGAGGGAGGCTGTAGCCAGCAATAGGGGCAGCAGTGAAAAAACAAACTGAACGGAACGAAAAAAGCCCAGCCCCAACCCTTGGTGGCAGCCTGCCAGCTCCAGCTGGTTTCATAAGGACATTTCAGCCTAAAAATACACAAATACTCAGCCAAAAAAAGTCAAATCTTTCTGCGCCGAATCTGTCACCCACAGCCCTTCACAAGGCAGGAAGAAATTCCTGTTGGGTCTGTCAGTCGGAGATGAGAACAGATTACCCAGGGTTCAGGACTATGGTTCAGCAGGTTTCCTTGGGGGGATGCCCTGTGCTGTGTTTATAGATGGTGCTGGCTGCTCCTCATCACTAAGCAAAATGTGAAAAGAGAAGAGATCGTTTCCAAGTTCTTGCAGTGTCTCCTCCTCCAGGCAGTGTGAACTACCTCAGCTCCCACCCTTTTGGGTGTGAGCTTTGCCAAAATGGGGACAGCTCTGATCTGATGAGCCCATTTAATTGTGTCTCATTAAATACCAATTTACTTAGTCAAGATGTCAAGATTTTACTAATTCCAGGCCAAAGACAACACAGTTACGATGCAACAAAGAATGAAAAATGGCAGGAAGGTGGCAGGTACTGCTATGCCTTTGTCCTCAAGGAATGAACTACCTGTGTAGCTTCTCTGCTCCTCCTTGCAGAGCAGTCTGTATCTCCTGTGTCCCTCCAGAGCTGTACCCCAAAAGAGGGTGGGTGTGCTGGAGCTCTGCCTCTGCCCTGGAGTCTGAGAGGGGCCAAGTGGGATGAGCACTATAACGAGATCCAATGTCTTATGATGAGGCTGAGTTATGCAGAGTCCTGCAGACCTCTGCCTGTGACTTTTCTGCCGAAGAAGCTCAATCCTCATGCTCTCCTGTCAGTGTTTGGCGGGATAGGAAGGTGACTGAACACGCACTGTCAAGATAATCTGATGTGGTCTCCACTCTACTTTGGGTCAACAGAGGCAGCCCCTGGAGAGTTTGTACCCAGTTTCGGTGAAATTGGGTGTTCCAGGTGGATGAAGACTGAGGGAGAGATGATGGAGAACATCCATCTGATTTAAAAAAAATTATCTTTCCTATTGTCCTCTTCCTCCACCTCACACTCAGCCCTAGGTGAAGCCATATAACAACAGCAATTCCTTAATTTATGAGGATAATAACGAAACCTAAGACCTCCACCAAACCCAAGCCCTGCTAGACTCTAACAGGCTGAGGCTCACATTGCCTGTGTCTCCCTCACCTTGCACTGACAAGAAAGCCCCA
This sequence comes from Thryothorus ludovicianus, assembly GCA_013397245.1. Taxonomy (NCBI): domain Eukaryota; kingdom Metazoa; phylum Chordata; class Aves; order Passeriformes; family Certhiidae; genus Thryothorus; species Thryothorus ludovicianus. The sequence continues at coordinate 80,393 of VZTB01001196.1, forward strand.
CTCCAGAGAAAGCACCAGCACCAGAAAACATTGCAGAGCTGCTCCTCCCTGGAAATAGATTTGCATCTCATTTGTGGGAATGGAGCAAGGTTGGTGATTCCAGTCAACTAGCTCTGGCCTTTATGGACTGTTTTGCTTTTCTTGTCGTAGGAGGAACTTGATTATTCAGAGCTGGTGGGCATATTTACTTACTGGGGTAAATGAAACCATAAATTCAGACAAATGTACCTACCTCTACACTTGTGATGTATTTTCCCTTTCTGCTTTATTGGGCTCCAAGACACAAAGGTGGATTGTTCAATAAACAGTGCAATGCAAGTCATCCCAATTAATTGGATTGTTCCATTTATGCTGCTACTGCCTCCAATTAAATGCAAGGGAGCGCAAGTGACAGGCACGAGTAAGATGGGTGTGCAGAAAACCATATTCTAATGCAAAAGCTGTGATGAGAAAATGGAATCTACACACCTGATGGGAATATTAATGCAAAACCTTGACCTATAATTTTTCTTTCTTCAGTCTGAGCGTGCCAGAAACAATTGCAGCTCATTAAAATGGATCATATCATGACAGTCATGCATAATGATCAAGTCCCACAAGTCCCATGGCTTAAATGTTTGCCTTGCTGGTGAAGCCAGCAAGGTAAATGTTTAGACCATGGGACTTGTGGGATGTGGACATTATCATAGAGCTGCCTGGTCCTGCATGACTAGACACAGGAAACTGCAGCAAGCCTCAAAGACCTTTCTCTCTTTTAAACCCAGTGATATCAGAGAAAGAGCGAAGGGAAAAAAAACAAATTCAAGAGTGCCAGTGTGGGTTGGACCTCTGGAGTTCATCTGGCCCAACCCCTTGTTCAAAGCAGGATCAACTTCAAAGTTAAATTCAGTTGGAAAGTTAGCTCAGGTGGCTCAGTGTTGAGCACTTCCAAGGATGGAGATTTTACAGCTTCTCTGGGCAGTCTGTTCCAATGCTGCCTTGTCAGGGCTCAATCTGGAAGCCATTCACCACATCACAACAACATCTGGCTCTACTTTCTTAACTGCTTTTTTGATGCAAAGTGTGTGTTGGCACGTGGGATGCAGTAAGTATCAGTAGGGAAGGTGATAGCATCGTGCAAAGACAATTCTTTTGCAAGGAAAATAGATCAGAAAGCAGTCCCACACAAGATGGGGTGAGAAGGAAGGCACTGCAGTATTTTACTCTGAGTCTGGTGCCGTTTTTCTGTAAGGCACTGCCAGACCAATTCTTGAAGATGGAACAACCAAAACGTTGTCCCATTTGGGCTTTGTATTTGGCACAGACTTGAGATGTCAGTGCTGTGGTTAGCTGTGGTAGGGCAGCAAACAAAATTGGATCTCTCTTTCTCCACTGAGCAGTGAGGTTTGTATCCCTCTTCAGAGGCATCTCTCCCTCCCCTGGCTCCTGATGGAGGGAGCCAAAGGCAACAAGCTTCCTAGCCCTGACACCTCTGATACGTGTGAAGATGGATGGGTTGAATGCAGGCCTAAAATATTTTACATTTTCACGGTAGTTTCACAGCCCTGGCGTTATCAAATGATCTTTCAAAGTACTTGGAAGCAGGAGGAGAAGAACTTGAGATAGGTTCTGGCTTTTTTGTGTCTGTGTACTTGCAAACTGTCTCTGCCTACACATCTTGCAGGGCCTGTTCCTGTTTGGAGATGCACATGGAAAATCAGTGCTCGTGTGGATGCTCTGTCTGCTCCATTTCCCCCCTGAAGTTTGGAGCCTGTTCAAAGCAGCTCTCCATCTCTGGGTGGTTAAAATCAGACTTGCCCTGTGTGCTGCACTCCACTGACCAGCCTAGTTAGGAACTCGAGGCTAGGAAACACAAGACAATTTTAAAATCTGAACAAAAGTAGGAGATTAAGGAAACCAGCTGGAAACCTCTACTTTGCTGATTTTGAAAGCAAAATGTGGGTCACAGATGTGCTTCCACGGACAGAAACTGGCTGGAGAAGAAAAAGACATCAGCATTACCCAGACTCTTTGATGATCAGAGGTAGATTTAGCTCCTAGGCATAGAGACAAGAAAGGAAGAGGAGACTAAGTAGGAATAAAAACATAATCAAGACATTAGGAATGTGGAACGCAACCCACCCATAAATTTGCCTTAGGGAACTATGAAAAAATGCAGTAACAAAAAAAGATGAAACCAATTGCTACATCTTCCTCTCTTCCCTTGTCTTGCCTTCCTTATGGTTTTGCTTTTTGCAGTCCAAGACACAAGGGGTCCATTACAGAACCTTCCCTCTTCATTGATCATGTTTTGTTTTGCAAAAGTGCTGTTTTCTACTGCCCCTTTGCAGCAGCTACAAAATCCTTGCTAAGGACCAGCTGACTTTGGAGCCCAAAAGAAACAAAGCTTTGCAGGAAATTCATGCTGTCTGCAGGTATCAGAGGCTAGAAAGCAATGTGCTCTGGCCCATCTGGCTCCAGAAGAGAGCTACTACTCACTTCTTGTTTGGTCTAACACAAAAGATTGAACTTATTTTCAGTGAAATTGATGACAGACTGGTAAGAGCCATGCTGCCGACCCTTGCAGGCTGTTGATTAGCCTGTGACTTGGTCTCCCAGGGGCTGCAACAGAGAGCTTGTTGTTCCAGCCATTTAAAAAAACTCAAGGAAAAGCACTGGAAGAGCAATTAAGGACAACAGCAGCACTGACTCAGAGAAGCCCAGGTGGTGGCTCCTTAGAAATAGCCAAGCAGCAGGGGGAGGTTCTGAAAAGCATTCAGGGCATTTGCTGGGTGGTTTCTGGGGTGAAGGGAAGTGCCAGGAGCACTCCTGTGGTCTCACCTGTGCTGGCCACAACACGACCTGGTCACTTGGTGCCTTCAGGCTTTGTGGCATGTGCTGAGCAGCCATGGAGCACAATCTCCAAGTCCTGCAGGAAACTTCCCTCCTGCCTGCAAAATGCCAGTCCCTGTGGCTTAACACCAAGGGAAGCCTGAAATGAGATGCTAGTGCAGCTCACTGCCTGTCACTGTTTTTCAGACTTTGGGGAACTTAGAATTCAGTTCTTGTCTGGAATTTATTTTTCTCAGCCCTAATGAAAACACATTTTGTAGTTGTTAGTGTTTCAAATCAAGTATCAGTGTCAATAAAGATAAGCCTTTTCCCAGAGTGGGAAAAAAATATAAAACTCAAATCTTTTCAAATCTTCCACTCATACAAAAGTAAACAACTCCAAAGCGTTGAAGAATTAAATAAAATATATGCCTCTTTTCACTGGCAGTCCACTGGGCCTGAAAAAGTGCCAGCTGAGCTCTCACTTGCACTACCATTTCCTGTGATGGCAGCAGGGCCTAGAGGTGCAGCAGGATGTGTTATGGTGCCCTGCCCTGTGACAACATCTCTGCTCCCACTGGTGGAAACACCAGAGGCTCCTGAACAGCAGCAGGGCTGTAAATGACTTTGTTATCTCCAGTTTCCCCATCCAGCCTAGCCCAGAGAAAAATGGTGTCCAGCCACAGCACAACTCACAGTGCAGCTAAGGAGAGAGGCAGCACAGCAGTGCCCTGGCACAGAGGGTCATCCATCCTCATCTGGATGCAAGAGAATTTGTCAAAGACACCAGGATTCATTTGGCTGGGCTGCAACCCCTAGATTGAAATTGCTGTGAATACTACAGCACAGAGCCTCTTCAGCTGATGTCTAGAAACTACTTATGGTTTCAGAGCTCTTGCTGATGAATTGCACAGCAGCTGGTCATACTGGGAGGGCTCTGCTTATTATTTTCAACTGCTATCTTGCATGGAAGGAAAGATCAAAATACTTTCCTCAAGGTAATTTGCTCTAAAACAATTGAAGATTTTTCCACAAGGTTGTAATGCAATTAGGACTGGGATTTTAGATAACTTATACTCTAAAGGTATGTTTATGTCATCATACCCTTATTTTGTGAAAAAAGAAAAAAAAAGAGAAAAAAAAGACAAAAGAAAAAGCTGCTGGCAAGAGAAAGCTTATTTTGCTATTACAGGCAATGAAGTATAGATTAAACCATCATCCACCTAGTACTGATTAAAAGGCAGCAGAATGCCAGGATCATCTCTGAGGTGTGATCATGACTGGGTAGGATGCTCTGTCACCAACCACACATCTGCAGGTTTCCCATTCAGTTTTCCATCAATGCCAAATGATGTATCATCACTTGCCTTCTGCTGCAGCCCTGCAGAGCTGTGCTCCCCAGCTGCCCTGCCAGCTTGGATGGGAGCAGCTGGTGCAGCTGGGAGCACCAGGCTCACCACACAGAACAAAGGCAGCACCACACCACTGCCTGGGCTGTGTTTTGATAGATATCCAGGAACACCCCAAGCAGAGACATCAAACAATCCAAACCTGCAATAACAACTCCAGAAGTGCATGAAACAGCTGGTGAACTTGTTGATATGGAATATTGAAACAGCCAAAGGCATGGACATAGCATTGCCTGACACCACTGGGAAGCCTCTATTTCCCTGACTACCAAAAGGTCCAAGGGTACACCTGGGGAAATGAACGCCCTCTGCCAGCCTGTTCCTTATGTTTATTCTTAACCACCTTTGGCTGACTCTTGCCTAAGACACAGGCCAGGGCCAGGGGCATTTTGCCTGACTGCAACAGATGCTGTGACTGAAATTATGGGATGAAAACCTTTAGTCTCCTGGCCTAGATAGAAGCAAATGAATTGGATCAATTATCATTACAAATGGATCTGAACTGAAACTGGGAAGACACTGAACATCTCTTCAGAGCCACAGCAGCCATTTATGGGTGGATGTCCTGTCGTCATGACAGTAGGGACCAAAGCCATGGATTCAGACAATCACCACTGAATAACATCTGGATGTGGTCCCTAATGGTAGAGAAGTCACCAACTGTATTACAAGAGTAACTTAACGCCCCTGGAAAAGTAAAGATGTCCCTTACCCTTGGTTGTAACCCAGCTGACCTAGCAGTGCACTGTACAACTATGGAAAGTACAGTGGGAAAGAAAAGCAAACAGAGGAAAGAAAAGCAAACCCAAGAGCTGTATTGCTGTACAAAGCAGGTGATCACACCTTCCTGTTCTCAATCAGATAGACAAAGGAGCCATCTGCTGTGCCCATAGGCTGATCTGCCTATATTCACTAGGTCCATGTTTGCAAAAACCTACCTTGAGACATTTGGGAGCAGTTTGGGAACCTGGCCTTGGGGTCACAGAGCTGACCCCAGACCAGCCAAGAGGGGACATGAATGTCCTGCCTGATCCTTTATTCTTTGCAGTGGCCTGTGACACAACACACATCCCAGACTGTATGCAGAGACACATTCAGTTCCACTGCTACAGGGTCATTCAATCAGTTAAAACTTTAACAAATCCAGACACAGCTTCTTAACACGAAAGGCTATGGACAGGGATACTCACTATTGGGCTGAGTCGTTAAGTTGATATTCCCGGGACCGGTTGAAGCATTCTTGGATCCCAGAGTCTGCCCAGAGCCTCATCATAGCTGACAGCAGCTCTGGAGAGAAGGGCTCTGTGTCCTCCATCCGACTTACGACATCGCAGACCATCTTGGCATCAGCCTGCAGACGAAAGAAACAAGAGGTCACATTGATGCTCAAGGCAGAATTTGGAGCCAGATATTTCAGAAACAGTTCACCAAATCATCAGGGTAAAGAGGCTGCAGTTCTTGAGATGGGGCTTTAGCATTCACACTGTGTGATCCAGCTGAAAGGGTAAAAGGAGGATGGAGGAAGGAAATCACAAGGAAAAAGATTGTTTGTGCAATCCACCTCACATCAACAAGTATTTCTAATCAACAGGCAATCTAGTCTGCGCTCTACATGTGTGGAATTTCATAGGAACAGAAAGAAATTCACACGTGTACAAGAAAATTTAAAATTGTTAGCAACAGTGCCTGCTTTAACTGAGTGTGGAACCTTGCTGAAGTGGGGTCTTTGTATCAGAAAAAACACCAGAAAGACTCCAGAAACAATTTTTTCCAGATGCTGGTTTATTGCTTTTCCTGAATTCTTGTTCTTTGCTATGAGCCCCTGCTAGGAGGGCTAATTCATGTTAATGCACACCACCTTGGCTGGCTGTGGTGCTCTGTGACTCAGAGGGAGAGGAATCTCCCACAGTTATGGAGCACAGCAGTGAGGGCAGGGCCAGCTGGCCATTTTCAGTCTTTTTCGGTGAGAAAAGTGAGATTGACTGGGAGACCTTTTCCTGGAAGATGGTGCTCTGACACACGGTCTGGAAGATGTCTCAGATTTAGGATGGGAATGTCTAGACAGCCTTGGGATAGCTGAGTTCAGCCCTCCTGTAATAGTCCACAGTGCCTGATGCTTCACTCGTTTGTGAAGCAGGACGCTCAAATTCATGAACCTCTCTGCCTGCTTTGCAAGAAGTAAATCTCCCACAGCACCCACAGACTCCTCAATGTTGGGATGTTGACTAATCTGCAGACTTTTTCTTTCACTGCTTTGAAATCCTCACATTTCTACTAGCTGAAACAAACCCAATTATTATTGCTATAATTAATTGGAAAAGAGGAGCTCTTGTTCCTTGTGTGCGTGTGTGGCAAACTTGTGAAGATAACCTTTTTGCTTTACTACCTTGTCCTTTGTCTGCTAGACTGAACTCATTCTTGCCCAGAAGCAGGTGGAAATCTTCGCCTTCCAGGGTGCTTGATCTAAGCCAGCAAGTGCTGACCAGAAATACAAATCTCAAGAGGGGAGTGCAGGATCTGCCCATGCTAAACTGGGTACAATTAGAAGTACCATCATTGAGGAGCCTTATTGAATGGATGAGGATGACAACTGTATGACAGGGTCTGCATGGTCAGGATCAAAACTCTGTAGCCTCTTTGTTGAATACTGAAACTGTGCAAAAATTGCAGAGCACCAAACCAAAAGCACTGGAGATTGAAGCTGCTGGAGATTTCAGTGCTCAATGAAAGAGCCTCAGGTGCCCTGAACATGCAGCCTTTATGGGCTGAAGAAGTCTCAGTACTGTGTGTCTCAGTACTGTATCCCATAAAACTTAATGGGGTGGACTCTATGCTTTGAAAGCTTTATGAACATAAAATCTTTCTCACAGAGCACTTAACTTCATATTTTAGTGCCCAGGAATCCTCCCAGCCCTCTGTACAGACTCTGCTCATTTTGGAGAAAAAGTATTGGTGACTCACACCTCAAAGCCAAGACAAATGAAGAACCTTGAAGAGTTCAGTTAATTTCAAAAGCTTGTTTTCTGCCCTGGAGTGCTTTGTGATCTGAGTGAATATTCATAAATCATCTGTATGGTTTGCCTGCCCTGCTGGAGCTGCAATTCTGCTCTTCTCACAGACTCTAAATGACATAAAACCTGCTAATGGCTGTGGTCTGCCTTGGCCCCATTATTTGTGCATGGGTGATGCAGGAAAAGCATCCATGCTTCCAGTCAGAAGGATATCTTTCTATGTTATCTTGACTGATGGAGGGGGTTATAGGTTTAAGTCACAGATCTCTCCATCTGTCTGTGATGGCAAAGCACATTTGAAGCTCTCCAGCTGTCATGGGCATGGTCTGAGCTTCTTCTGAGTTCTGTGGATTTGACTGCAGTCTGCTTTTTGCAGAACATCAGAGGGAATGGCACAGTCGTCATATTTTCTGTGCTGAGAAATAGCTGCGTCACCTTTTCAACTCCTGAGACTTGTGGCAGTTCCCTGTAAGACCCAGCACAGGGGGGTTTTGAGCAGAAGACAGAGATGAACAGCAATGACAATCCCGAATAGGAGTGACCAGGCACAGACATTCCTGGCTGTGGTTGTCTGTTGGGCCAGAAGTGGGGCTGAGCATGTAGGGCATTTTGGTACATGCTGCTCTGCAGTCACTGAAGGTCCCTTTTGGGGCCAAGAGAGGCTGTCCTCCCACAGCATGGACACCTGCCTGCAGGGCACACTGAGAGTCAGCAGGCTCTCAGAAACAGGGGAGGAACTTGAAGGAAAGTTTATTGCTCCTGATGAACAGTAATAAAAATATTCCAAAGTTAGTTTTATTTTGCAGAGTGAACCACTGAACTCTTGGTTTTACAGATGCAGAAAAAGCAGGTGAAATTAGTACTATTAAAAATACCCCTTCCCCCTGCCAAGGTTGAAGTCCCTCTGTCAAGGAGCATGAGGCCATCCAGGAGTTCAGGCATTTGTTAGATGATTTAACGAGCAATTAAGGATCCAAGAAGAGAAGATACCCCTTTCTTTTCTCACTCTCCAGGCTGTGTCTCAAGCTGGGAATGACATTAAAATCTCCAACTCCCCCTGGGCCCAGCAGGTAGATTTTTAAATACTGCCTGATTGACTTTTCCCTGCCTGCCTCCCCCGGGTCTGCTGCTCCTGCCTTTTCCCGAGGTGAGAGGAGCCGAGCCTCCCGCCACGCTCTGCCTCTGTACTGCAGCCAGCAATTAAATAAAGCAAAACAAAACAGGCCAACCTGCCCCCCTCCACTCCCCTGCCTTGCGGTTCCCATCCGACAGGGCTGTCGTTAATGAACATCATGGTGATATTTCAGCTACCTCACGAGCTAAAAATAGGCAGTGCTTAGCCCCTGGGATTGCTGGAAGGAGCTACAAAATGGTGCAGGGCTCATTCCACCACTGCTGCTTCTGCCTTTCCCAGCTGCTCTGTCTCCTGTCTCCTTGGAATGAGACATCTGGGAGGAGGATAAAAGGTCAGGCTGGTCTCCCTCATGCTGGTTCTTACCCAGGACGGGCATCCCAGCCTCTCTCTGCAGCATTCCCACACATCCTGCCATTCCCCAGTGGCTTGCATTTTCTGTAGCAGGTGGAACCCTAACACCTGAGCTGAATACCTTTGGGCTCTTCATTGTGGACAGTGGGATTTGTCACTTTGTGTCATTCCTGAATGCTGACTCTGTCCACCTACAGCAGGAGAATTAAATCTGGCTGGGCATGGTCTGGGGAGATGGCTGAGCTTAGAGACTGTGGCAAGGTGAAATTATACAACCAGGCTTCAAGCCAAGAGACCAAATAACTCTGCTAAAGAACAAACCTCTGCTCTGGGCAGGGAAGGGAGAGGGCTCTGTAAGGCCAGGGCAGGGTCTGAAATCCACAGGCAGACGTGAACAAGAAGCTTGTAAACACAGCAGGAATTTGGCATGTGTCATTCCTAACCCACAGTTGTGGGCCTGCCTGTGCTCCACACTTATGGTGTAAATCCAGTTAAAAAGGGGATCTGTTCTCTCCCTAACCTGGACATAACTGCAGTTATTTAATTGTCTCCCATATGTCACTGTCACCAGGCTCACAGCCTGTGCTCAGCATACTAACTTGTGACTTCACTCGCAAGAGCCACACAGCCCAATTAATGTGTTACCTGGCTGGAAGGGAGGGGACCCCTCCCTGCAGTCTGACACTATTGCCTGTTGTGTTTGTCCCTGCAAGCAAGTTATTTTCATCACACTGATACAGACCACCACAAATTACTTGTTCCTCACCATCACCCATGACTGGTGCCCACAAAAATACCAGCAGAGCTGCACTATGATGGTACCAGCAAAGCTGCTGCTGGCCTGGCTGCTGCAGAGTCGCACTGGAGTAGGACCCAGGTCCTCATCTCTGACTATCCCAGGGCAAATCCTGGCCCTGATCCTTTGAAGTTGCCTGGACACCAACAAGGAGACTTTTTTCCTTTTTTTTTTTTTTTTCCCAACAGGAATAGTTTTCTGGAAGGGGAAATTTAAGGGAGAAACAAAACCTTGTGTGAAGCTGTGTGGTACAGATCTGCTAAATTCTACAGAGCTGTGCTGTATTACAATCATTGGAGATGTGAGCTGGTGTGCCACACTCTACTGTCCTTTCCTTTTGGTGAGGTAAATCCAATAAATATATATTGTTTTTGGTGTTATTTACTCTGATTAATGATACTTGTCACTTAGCATATCTCAAAGGTTAACCCTGGGGAAATTTCCTCTGGTGGCTGGTTGTACCAGGAGCTGCTTCTCAGAACATTTCAGAAAATCCATACAGTGGATGGTGGTATGAGGCAAATCAGCACAGTACCAGTTATCAGCAAGCAATCTCATGAAAACAGTGGGCATCATGAATCATGAACATGGAAGTAATCAAGCTCATGTCTTGAGACCATCCAGCATCCAAAAAGGACATCCTTGGAAGGGAACCCTTGTGGAGGACCCAGATCCTGACCTCTGGGCACAGCAGTATGTGCCTCTGCTACTCCAGTGAGAAATTATGTCCCCTAACTTCATGGCAGAACGTGTCTCATAAACTGTAAACCTTCCCCTTCTCCTTACAGAGTGCCTCAGAAATATGGACCTCACTTCTCAGCCAAAGTAGCAAAAGCTAGTGATTTTCACAGCATTTCAACCTGAATAAATCCTGGAAACAAAGCATGGCTGGTGAATATGCCTTTTCCAGAGACATCCAGGGCCCAGCTCCAAGTCCATAGAAGTTTTGTAGACACTGAATAAATAGCTACATGTATGACTCTCCCCCTCACTCTCTCTCTCTTTCTCACACATCTGTGTTTCAGAGCTGACCTCTCAATCTGTGGAAGTCTGTCTGGCATTAAGCAGCTGCTGTGCATCGTGGGAGAGACAGCTTTCCTCCTGCACCCTTCCATCTGCCCTCAGAACATTTAATTGAGGCCTCCCACCTCGACTTGGCATTTGGCTTGCTGAGAGATCCTGGAAGGCACTGAGCAGGTAAAAATCTATCCAGTGGCTTATTAATATCTATCCCTTTGGAGATTACCTTGAGGTGGGCACCCAAACTTCCCCTCTTCACTCTCGTTAGCTGAAGATGGAAATGCAAAACTCGACACAGATCCCAGTGGTCTGGGAAAGGACTTTACACAAAAGCCCAGTATAGTGCTCTCTGGCAGTCTGCATCACACAACAAAGCTAAGCCTAAAAAGTTATGTTAGAGATGGCTGGCTTTCCACAGAGTCACAGGAGCCATCTACCCTTGTGTAAACCTCTCACAAAAATGTTGGCTGGCTTGGATACAGTGCCCAAGGGCTGCTGTCTGTCTGGGAGCAGACAGACTCTTCTGTACAGAAAACATAACCCGACAGCCCTGGTGACCTCCAGATCTTCTTGTGAGCTTGTGCTGTCCGGCTGGCAATTAGTACAGCCCTGGTTTTCATATCCTCCTGGAGTCAAGGTGGCACCATCACCTCTGACTGTCTTGGCCAAACAGTTCTGTGTGTCTGGTAAGTGGTCTAGGATCTCTAGCCTGAAATCTTGTTATAGCTGTTTTTTTCTGTCTGCTCGTTCCTGTTTGGGGAGACATTGAGCAGGACTGATATTACAGATTATGATGTTTCTTACAGCAGGCCAACTCCTCTGTGTTCAGTACTACCTTCATTCCCATTCTGTATGATGCTGCAGTTGATCAAATAAAATTTGCTAGCCCTTATGTGGGCATACCATTTTTTTCCCCTCCTGCAATACATATAAAATAATATTGCTGGTTTGCTTGGATTGATAACTATCTGGCAGTCCAGAGACTGGATAATGCATGGACTAGACACCCTTGGGCTGCCAGCTGGCCACCACCATAGTAAGAATTCCTATAGCTCCACGTCCTGTAGAAAATAGTGGTTTATTCACTCTTGGGGGAAAATCCCACAACCCAACAACACAGAACTCAAACTGCAACAACAAGTCATTTCCTAAATTTACTTTTTTCTAGGAAATGCAGGGTCCCCCTCTCTTTGTGACGAGCTCAGAGAAGCTCCAGAGCTGGGCGAGACAAACGCGGTGGGTAGCTGACCTAATTTTTCCAAGTAAGGATGGGAAAGCCAGAAAACATGTGTTAAATGGTCTCAAAATAGGTCCTGACCCACTAGCTGCAAAGGCAGGAGAGCAAACAGCACTCTGTCCATCCCAGTCCCCTCTGATTCAAGAAGAGCCCATCCCCAAGAGGCCAAGAGCCACTGCATGCTCCACCAGCATCGCTCCAAGAACAGAATGCTTTAATGGGTCCCTGCCCTACAAGCACTGAGCAAAGGGGGTGGCTACAGGTCCTGAAAGCCCAAACGTCATCCCTTGCTGAAGACTTTCAGTCCATGCAGGCACAGACAGCACTGCCCACCAGGGAGGGGATGAGAGAGAGAGTCACAGATGGGGGACATTAGCCGCATGGCTTCATGCTCCGCAGGGAAGTGCTCTGCCGCAGTGCTGAGGAGCAGGCTGGAAACACGTAAAGATGAGAGAGCAAAATCCTTGCAGCTTACTGCTCCTCTCCTCTCCCTAATATCCTCTGCTGGGTAGAAGTCCATAAAATGTAACAGCACTGGAGAATTGGTGCTGCAGTAAACGGCAGGGAAATGCCTGAGATGCCACAGTGAGAACACAGGTGGGGAAGCTGCTCTGGCTCCTGGCATTTGTAAAATAAATGGCTATTTTCCATTCATTGCAACGTGGATGGCTGAGGATGAACACAGGGGGAGTGGTGGTGATTCTCTGGGAACGCACTCCGGGTTTGGGAATCCCTGATGGGTTTAGTCTGTACCTCTTCCACTCTTCAAATGTCTTTTAAGATTTTCCACACCAACATCCCTCTGGGTGATTGTGTTAAGGGGGGCAGGGCAGAGGGGACACAGTTTCATTCCAAGCTTTCCCACTACAAAGGGGGAAAACAGGTTTTGTCTTTGGAGCAGAAAGGGAAACCAGCTCCTATGGTGGGTACATTCCCAGGAGAAAGATTTTTTTAACATTTCTGGCTAAATGCCACTTGTGTATGATAGTTTATAGGGCAGTGCCTTCCTGCTGGGAAGTCGTGCAGTGCTGGAACCTAGTAATTAGTTTAATGCTCAGAGCTTGATGCTGAACGGTGGGTGCTAATCTCCACTCTACAATTAATCTCACAGATTTATCAGTGCCTCTGTGATGAAGGACTAAGCCTGTGGGTTACACTCATCTGTACCTGAAGAAAGAGATGGTGTTTCAACCAGAAAGAGCCCTATTTCATTTTATGGTCCTTTTTTATTTGGTGATCTCTGTTGAAGATATATACCTAAAGGAAAACAAGGAGAGGGAAAATCCCTTGCTTCACACCAATCCTGTTAAATTTCATCTCTCTATTGCTTAATTTCTTCTCATAACCCATAATTTCTTCTGTAACCCATAACTGGGATATCTGGATAGGGACTTTGTTCTGCCCTCTACTGACAGAGCAGTCAGTGCTGTGCATACTCAAGTTTTGTGCCTGATATGGGAGGAGTCTCAAAATTATTTCTTGCACTGCTGATGTGGCATTAAGCATCACAGCAACCAAAGAATACTGATTCTTCCACTTGGCAGAATTTTCAGCAGAACTGAAAATTTAAGTGGTGTAAAAAATCAGTTTGGAGGAAACATGGATTCTCCTGTGAGCCCAAAAGCCTCAGAAAAATTTAATTTCACATTCAGCCAAAGCACTTGCCTTAAGTCTTATCAAAATATTTTGAGTTATTTAGGGGCTAAGTATTATTTTTTAGAAGTATGTCAAATTTCAAACAAAAATTTTAAGTTTGAATGAAAAGCTGGAAAAATGAAAACAAATTACTTTGTCCTTTCAGGAATGCAAAATCCTCTTGAAAAATTCTCACATAATTTCCTCTTGTCCATGATTACATGTAGATTTTTACCAGATTTATAGATTTTGACCAGATTTTACAAATGTTTTTGGTTTATTTCAGACTATTTTTTAGCCATTTCATCATGAATTTCTATCCAGGTCTATTCATAAGTAGAACAAGAACTTTCTCATCAGGAGTCCTTCATTCACAGCTTATTTTCTGTTTTAATTTCAATTATCACCACCTCAAATTTTCTGGTTTTTGGTCCTGTGCTCTTTCACCAAATGTCCTGCAAGATGATCACTGCTGAGTTTTCCTTGCAATGAAGGGTCTGCAGCAAATATCCAAGCAAGGTCCTGAGTAAAGCATGTGCTCCCTGTCTTTGCCTCTGCTGGTGTGGTAACTTCCTGCTTTTTGGTCTCTGGCTGCCACACAACCAGTGATGGAGATGCAGGGTGACCCCAGACAAAAGGGAAGGACTTCACACTGACACATGGCAGGTTTAGATTAGAAATTAGGAAGACATTCTTCCCTGTGAGGGTGATGAGGCACTGGCACAGATTGCCCAGAGAAGCTGTGGATGCCCCATCCCTGAAAGTGTTCAAGGCAGGTTGGCTGGGGCTTTGGCAACATGATCTAGTAGGAGGTGTCCCTGCCCATAGCAGGGAGGTTGGAATAAGAAAGGTCCCTTCCAGCCTAAACCATTCTGGGATCCTATGATATTAACATTGTGAAGGGGATAGACTGAAACAAGATGTAATTCACTGAGTGACTGTGTAGCAAAATTTTGCCTATGACTTCTTTCTATTACAATGTTTGTTTAACTTCTCTCCTTCTTAATTTCCAGGTGACTGTGAACCCTTCTCTTCAGGGAGGACCAGAGGTAAGGGTAAGGGTAGAGGAGCATTTATCTGAGGTTCTACTGTGAGTGAAAGCTGCATCTGTGGGGCTGAGGTTGGGCAGTGACTGGTCAAGAAGTCTGTAGCTACTTAAAAGGAGCCCCAGAGTTCAGAGCAGATGAAAGACAAATTTTAAGTTAAATCTCCCCTGTGCTTGATTTCCAGCAAAATCAAGACTTAGGTGCTTGTAACAGGCTTGGAGGAGTTCTTCCTTTGATCAGCAGGGATTACAGAGACTAACCTCCAGCAAGTTCCTCCTTACCAGAGCTGAGACACGTCACACACTTACAGATTTGCTCACGCATTGTTTCAGGTTGCTGCAGAGAAAAAATGTCCTATATTTTCCTTACAAGAGCATCAAGAAAGTTTCCCAATCCTTTGATAGGGGGAGGGTGGGAGAGGAAGAAGGGCCAAAGGGAAAGAAGAGGGAGGGGAAGGAACCTGTTGGGTTGAGTGTGAGCATTGCTGTTCCAAGGGAAGCTGTTCTCAGGGATATTAAGAGGAACTTTATTTTTATTAACGTCTCTTTTCAGAGAAAATGGATAAGTGGGACCTCAGGTGCATCGTTAGATGACTGGATAGTTCATAAAATAAGTGCTGGCAGAGAACTACCTTTCTAACAGCTTAACAAGTCTAGGCAGAAAATAGGCTGGGGGGCTGGAGGAAATCTTTGACGCTGTTGTGTATATTTATTATTTATTCTTCTGGCACAAATATAGCATCAAAGAATATCAAAACCAAAAAGCCCATAAACTGCTGTCACTGGATTAGTCCTACATCTCTGTAACCATGGCATCGTGTAGTAACGACAAGGAAAATCAGCAACAGTGGGAAAAAGCACCCAGCATTTATGACACTTGTGAGGGTGAGGCAGACTTCCTTGCTCTGGTGAGGATGCTCCAGAAGGGATAAAAAAATCTGGGAGCATCTTGCTAGCCTGGGCATCTGTGAAGCTCAGCTATGGTGGAAAATGCCACAAAACAATGGATTTGCTCCCTTGTGCGTAAACCTGTGTGTCACAAATAGAGGATAGAGGGTGGATCCCCCTGAAACCCTCTGCTGCCATTACAGGTCACCACAAGCCCCACAGAACAGTGGGGATGGCACCAGTGCCTGCCTGCAGCCAAGAATGGAAATGGCTACACCATCTCAGCACCATGGTCGAGGCTCTCCATCTCTGTGACCTGCTGGTGTTCATCTCTGGGAGTGTGGCACTGCCAGTCCTCACCCTCTGCCTCACAGGTTCATCCTATTTCAGTGCATTCCTTCCTTCCCCTCTGTGCTCCCTCTCTCTTTGTGCCACCCTCCCTGGGTCTGCAAGCCCTCAGCTGCTGCAGTGGGAAGCCCTCCCTGGTGGCTGTACAGAGCAGAGGACTGTGCTGACATGAGTAGCAAGGCACGAGGTTAATACTGTACTGAGTATTTCTTGGAAAATTATATATGTTCAATTTTTCTGGAATACTTTGGCTGAATTGGAAAAATTTCAAGTACCATCCGGGGATTCGAGAGCTTCTTTTAATCTGCTTTTGTTTTGTTTCTTTTTTTACATCTTCGCAGAAAAAGGAGAAAAAGCCTCCTCCAAAATGTCCTCTGTGGAGGGATTGGGCTTTTGGCAGTGTCATGCATTGATGCCAGTGGATAATGGGATGTGATAACAGTACAGCTTGACCGTGTCCCAGACCCCCTTTGCAGAACGGGTCAGACTTCTCCCACAGACAGATTTGGGGCAGAAATAACCAGCACTCTCCAGCCATCCAGCTGGGAGCAAAGCTCAGGCTTGGAGTCTGTTTGTGCTGCCCTGGACTCACCCAGCAGCACAGAGTAGAATTGCCAATAGAACCTTGGAGCAGAGATTTTCACAGCTGCCTAAGGGGTTTAGAAATTTGATTTCTTCTAAAATAAGCAGCCCAGGCCTGTAGTCACCATGTCCATCTTGATAGCAGTGTGCACAGTGGGTCCCTCCATGACACAGCCAGTTAGTTGGAAAGAGAGAAATCCCAAGAAATCCAAATTCTGCGATTCCTAATTCCTCTCTATTTTCCCTTACTGGTTACTTTGGCTTTTCCTCTCCTGGCAAGCCTCTCTCCCCGGCACCACTGTGGCTCTGCCTGCCTGCAGCCATCCCAGCCCCAGGAACAGCCCTGCCTGTGCAGCACTCTCTGGAGATGCCATTTCTCTTGCAGGCGTTCAGCCCATGGTGCATCGCAAAAAAAATATCCCCAGCAGAGTGAACAATGCCAGAAAGACTCCTGCCTTCCCTCCACCTCCCAGGGCTACTTTCTGCCTTGGCTACGAGCCTGCTGCATCTTTGTGTGGTTAATAAAAATAACCTAAAAGTACTCGGGAGCAGACAGAGCAATCCCAGAGACTCCAAACATCTAAGGGGCTTTGTTTCCAAGGCAACATCTTGTCTCCTAGCTGCAAAAGGCCACGGGAATGAAGGCAGCCTATGGAAAATGAATAGCTAAATGACAACAACAACAAAAAAATCTGCTGGGGAGTGCTTCAGAGAGGGAGGGGTGTTCGTAGGGGGGCCAGGAAAGAGCGAAGCTAAACAAGCCAGGAGTAGCTGCACAGAGCATGCAAAGGGAGAGGGTGCAATTTATCTCATGAGAAGCTCAGTCCTGCCCCCATTGAAATGCAGAGCACCACTTCCACAGACTTAATGGGAGCAGGGGAGCTTGCACAAATCAGCTATTCTTTTCTTTCCCCCCTTTTTTAAGCTACAGTGTTTGAAGATTGGAGCTAGTTAAAAATAATCTATTGTCCAAAGCAGAGATTTCCCCGGTCCCAGGAGCTCCCCAGCCAGGGCTGCAGCTCACTATTGATTTTGGCCACCCCAGTTTCCCACTGCCAGAGCTGCCTCCTCCCTCCACAGCCCAGACCAGTGAGGCAGGTGGGAGGTGCCAGAGCACCACAGCATTCCTCCATCTCCTCCAGGAAAGAAACATGTTTTCACCCATTTTCCAAGGTTTCCAGAGCCGTGCAGTGTGTTAAAATCTGTGTGCAGCCCAAGCTATAGTCAGTTCTTTCACTGTGGCTGCAAGGATCGCTTTGCTCTTACAGCCTTTTGAGCCAAATGCCTGAGCAGCAGACACGGAGCATCAGGCATGGGGAAGGCACAGACCCCTCTGCCCCCCATGTCCCACTCACGACACCCATGGCCCCTGTCTGCCCCCACCCTCCCTTGATGAGGGCAGGCAGGCAGGTGTGGGGCTCCACCATGGTGCAGCTAATGTGCAAGCTGCCCTTAGGAAAGTGACTGCTGCAGTGAAATTCCCCCGGGATCGTTTATGGGATTGATATCAGACAGGGAGGGGGAGGCTCCCCAGCCCAGACGCCTGCCTGCAGATGCACTGCTCCTGGCTTCCCTCTCCCCCGTGTCTCATGGGAATGCCTAAAAGCTGAGCATCATGATGCCAAGTGAGCTGCCAGAGCTTTTCCTGTGTCCCAGGAGGTGGCACGCATGCTCTGGGAACATGACAGGCATTGGGTCAGGAGCTCCTCTGAGATGGTCTCAGCTCCTCAGCAGCACAACCTACACGGAGCTCCACCATGCCTGAAGTGTGCTCCCGACACAGGGCAGGAGGAGGGGGTCTGGGCATTTCCCTGGGGTGCCAGGAGGGATTGAAGACATTAGGGTGTGTTGGTGCTGGTCTCTGCCTGGGGCTGGAGTCATCCTTGGGCTCAAGCTCTCCCTCTCCTTTCCTCAGAGATTCTTTGGGATGACGAACAACTCAGCTATCGATGTCCTACCTGATGGTAAAACATTTTATTTAACTAATGTTTTTTCTCTGTACCTTCTCTCAATCAATACCATGTGAACAAGAGGTTCCCAGAGGAAGAGCTGATGGGAAATGCTCACCTCACACATTTTTTTTCACACCCTCTGCTGTGGGCAGAGCCAATCCATCCACATGGATGGATGGATGACTGCTATTTATTATTCATCTTGGTATGCAGAGCAGAGACTCTGTCTGAGCAAGTTTTGAGATGATGAGGTTTGCTTCTCACTCCTCCTCCTTGAAATGGTTTTAAATTTAGCTTAACTTCAGGGAATTCCTCTGCAATTGCCCTGGAGAAGCAAGGCTGGAATTTGGTCCCTATAGCTCTGCCCAGAGCTGGAGGGCTGCCATGGGAAGCCTGCCTGCAGGGAAATAGAGCTGGCCTGTCTGCTGTCACCACTGCTCCTGATGGGCAGTGCTGGTGTGTCACCCTCCCTGGCTCCTGGAGAGCAGCTGGGTACAGGCAGTGCTGGGCCAGGAGGCACAGGCTGCTGGAAAAGCGGGGGACAACCACTCTGACCAGTCATTCTGTCCCCCCTCTTCCCAGGGGACATTCAGTGGGGAAACACCCAGGCAACAGGGAGCTCCTGGGGCTCGAGGATGGACCAGTAGGGATGAGACTTGATTCAAGAATGGGGAGAGCACGGGATTTGGATGTTTGTATCAAAACCACCACAGCCATTTTACCTTCTTGTCCCATCTCATCCTTCTCGCAAGTACCTACTGAGCGTATTGTGCACGTAATAATTTTGTATCCTAAACTCCTTTGCTGTGTTCCTAGATCACCTTCCACTGCCATTACTTTCATCCCTACATGGCTGAACTTCACTTCTACATGAAATGATTCCTACAGATCACATTGAGTTTTCACTTGCAAAGGGGATTGGACCACTTTCAAGGCACTCACCCCCACCTAACCACGACATACATTGTGTGGTAGGTACTCTCTGTACAACTGGCTGTCAAAATAGTTCAAAATATTAATACAGGAGCTGGGACTTTCCAAGGTACTTGGTATTGATGTAACCTGATTCACACTGGGCTTGACTGTAAATTGTTAGCAACAGGGAACAATGAATGTTCCTGAAAATCCCATTGCTTGGACATAATGATAGAGAAAATAGACTTTGGAGGATACGTTATTATTGGCTTAATAAAAATTCTCACCTAGATATCTTTAAAAATGCATCTGCTCAGGTCGTTAATGGCATTTGCATGGACAATCTTGTCATTATGTCTGAATGAATAAATAGTATTGATTTATACTATAATAAATTTACAGAATAAGTTAGAGCTCTAATACAGCCAGCTGGGTGGCTGTATTGTACTTCTTTGAAGTATTTGCTGGCAAATGTCTCATGTTTTGGTTTTTCAAGAGGACAGGGGACAATATAACTGTTACTCTTGGTCCTAACATGACCAGGTGATAAGCATCTGTTGAGCAGTCATGGCACTCCCACCCCCTCCTAAAAACCTGCCTGCCCCCTCATTTTCTGTACCACCCTTCTGCTTCAGGTGGCTTAGCTCACTGACTTGGGCTCGACACACACACACACACTCCGGCTGGCTTCCAGACCCTCAGCCAGGGATAGACAATGCACACTTACATCTCCTCCACAGATAAAAACTGTCAAGCTTTCAACTTGCCTTTGAGCTGATATCTTCAGAGTAATAGGTCAAGCTGGAAATGCATTTCCAACCCATGTCTGCCTACCAGAAGCTCTCCTTTGCTCCTTGCCGCTCCTTGTGAGCCACAGCACTCAGTAATGAGGCCATTGATGGAGCAGTGGTATGTTCTTTTGTCCCTGCCAAAACCCTGCTCCCTCCTATTCAACTCAACAAGATGTGAAGCCCTGGTGCTGCCAAGTGTCTTTTCAGCTGCCAAAGGAAAAGGAGCTAATCAAACGAGGAAAAGAGCCCAAGTACCAGGCTCCATTCCCAGCTCAAAGCCCATGGATACAATACCCACCAGCTGGACTGGTCAGCTCCGAGCAGCTCCTGTTCTGCCCATCCTGGGGTGAGAGCTCTGGGCTCTGCTGCTCCCGGTCCACATTACTGCTGCCTCAGTTAGCCTGCAGTGGAAAGCTGCTGCATTGATCCCTCTCAAGGCACACCACAGCCTGTTCTTGTTAGTCCTTTATTTTTTTTTTTAAATTCTGTTCCGCAATGCCAGCTTCCTATCTCTCCCCTCCTTATTTCCCACACAAGGAGAAAAGCCTCATGCTGTGCCTTTCATGTCCCTTGGCCTGTCAGTGGACAGCACCTTTGAAGTCATCTTTTTGGCCCCTTGTTTTGAACTCTGCAACTCAAACATTTTCTCTGTGAAAAATAGGAGGAGACTGTTGGTTTTCAGTATCAGTGTTTGAAACAGTGTATGGGTCCTTCTCCCCCAGCCCTGCTCGGTCAGTGATGCTCACAGAACCGGGCAGCGGCGTCAGCTGGCAGAGCTCTCTTGGCTCTGCTGCTGCCCCACGTCCACTTACACCAGATGAGGATGGGATTTGTTTTTGGCTACATCCCGATCTGCTTCTCCACAATATTCTTCCATCTCTTCATTTTTAGCACTGACATTAAGTATTTAGAGCATAAAATGACTAATTTGCCTCTGCAGCCGCTGTGTTTTGAGGCCATTTGGGAATCACTGGAGTTATTTGCCACCTACAGCCCAGTGAGTTTTACAAAGGGATCATACATTTCCATACTACTTCCTCCTTCCAACTGATTATTTACCAAGGAGCCACCACTGTGACAATGACTGGGGGGCAGCCTCTGCTGAGGTTAAATGTAGATGCTGTTGAACAGCCTGCTTACCACGCACAACAGTTTAGGATGGGAGGTGAAAATGCTGCTTTGCCAAATGAGTAACACCAAGTTATCTGTTTCAGCTGGAGCTGCTCCAGTGCTTTTGGCATTTCTAGAGCTGATGGACACCGCAAAGAATATTTAAGGAGACAAAAAGTAATCTGCATGCTTTGGAGGTTGGCCACAGTGTCACTGTAAATGCCTTTCTGCTCTTGTAAAAAATGCCACAGGCCCTTCAAAGGTCATGAGCGCTCTGCTGCTTGGGGTCACATCTCTCCTGCCAACATGGGGCCCCTCACATTGAAGAGAGAAGCAGGCCAGCTCTGAGGTGGAGAAAGATGCAATATGCTCAGCAGTCCTGCATCCCTCCTCTGACACTCTCCTCCCTCACTGGAAAGCCTGCCTGAGCAATCTACCCTTGGGTGCACTGATCCTGGCTTGGCCAGAGTCACTGGACAAGGGGACAGCCTTAGCACTGCCATTCCAAACCATCCCAGGCTGGTGATGATGGTGACACAGTGCTTGTGAGACAGGAACAGTGCCATGGGGCCGAGCTGGTGAGCAGCACAGTGCTCCCCAAACCCAGACACAGCAAATATACACGAGACTGGTCAGAGTCAGCAATGGTGCTGATGCCATATCACAGAGGGGTCAGCAAAGCCACTCCTGGTGGACCTTTGACTGTTCATGCTGAATCCTGTTTCATGGCTACCCTGTCTGTCACTCATCCACAGTGCTGAGGTGCTGGGTCTTTGATGACCTTGCCCTGCTGTGATGTGCAGGTGGCACAGGAGCTTCCCAGGAGCTCTGCTCCCAGCCTCAACGTGGGAGGTGAAGTTGGGGACAAGCCACTTGTGGGCCCATGCTCCCTTCCATCACAGCCCATGATCTTCACGCTGCAGACAGGCCCTCATCACCTGTGTTTGGGCTCATTCTTTATAGCTTCAGGAGAACCTCTTCTGCTCTCTGGCTAGGCTAGGCATGGTCTGGCTGCATCTGTAGTTAAGGCCTGCTGAGGGTCCAGAACATGAGCCTGTGGCCTTTCTCTAGAGGCTTAGCTGAAGGGATCATGGTCTACAGCAGGCAATATTTTGTCAACCCAGTTTCTGTTTATTGTCATGGGTGTGGTGAGTCTTGCCTTCAACACTCACCTGTGAGCTCTGCATGCTGCTGAATTGGGATAACAAACTCCTAAGGAACAGTGTTTTGCAGGGAACATCCTTCTGAGCTGTGGTGTCAGGTGCTGGTGCCCTTCTTTGTCTGACATCTGTGCCCTTTCCTTGCTCCATGGGAGTGCTGTGTCCTCATCTCTGGCCATGCTGCCTTCACCTGCCCATCCAAAACCAAACCAGAGTTTGTGTGATGTGGTATCTTACCTGCTTTCACTGCACTCCAGAAAGTTTTCTTTCTCTTCTTCATTTCTATGAGAATCTGTACAAAGCCTGCTCCAGCATTAGGGCCTTGTCAAACAAGTGAGTAACACCCAGGCATAACCTACGCCACCAAACTTCCCATCCCACTGCTCCAGGCCAGCCTGATGAGCTCATAACCTCACAAGATTTTCCACTTTAATGTGAATGGTCCTCATCCCCCAGCTGGGGTAATGAACACTGGCAGGAATTTTCTGTATTCGTAAATATTTCCCTGCTACTGTGAAGAGGCTGTTGTTCCCATTCTTCGTATCAGATGAAGATAGCTGTTCTGCCAGCTCACCATGTAAATTTAATAGCATTCCAAAACCTCTGTCCTACATAAATACGAATGTATTTCGTCCAAGAGGAGCCTGTTATTGAAGGAACTGCATTGCTAAATCATTCAGAAGGTTATTGTTTGAAGTACTTGCAGTCAACGGTGTCTTGGTGATTACAGCTCAAAAAGGGAAGGAGGGTGGAGGAAAAGAATGAGTGGGGATCATGGAAACCTTTTTAAATGAGGGGGCTTATGTACTGAGATCATCAAGGTATAAGCAAGGCATTGCCAACCAGCAGGTCTGGCCCCAGGAGGATGGGCCAGCTGCAAGAAGCTCTACAAATTATTCACTGGCAATTACTTTCTTGCTGCTGCCCTGACTTATTTACACTCCAAAAGATTTCTGAAGTGTGTTTATTTTAGAAAGATAAATCCAGAGGCTCTGGAAGGGGAGAGGCACTTTCCAAAGGAATCAGGCCCTGGCACGATACAATTCATTTCGCTCATTAACCCCTCCTCACACAGAACACACTAAGTGCTTATGCATTATGCATCATCAGGAAATTCTGATTTGATGAAGACTGAAGGTTAAAAGGCATTTCTGTGCTTTTTCTTACTCCTTATTATCATGCTGGAGGATGGACAGATATCATGAAGGTGGGGAAAACTGGGGGAGTGAGAGCCCCTGTACCCTGACACTGAGTCCCACAGTGCAGATGGGAAAAGCTTCACAGTCGCAGAAGGACATGTGTTCCTCTGATGTTAATGTCTCTTACTGAATTCAAATATTTCCACCCTCTTTAGTAAATTCTCTACTTTCTCTGAATAGTTTTGTGTCTTCAGTACACAAATCCATCCAAATCTTCATCTTCAGCCCTGCTAAGAAACAGTTCTGGGTACTGCAAGAACTTGGAGAAGGCACAAGGTCCAAACAGAGACCTTGTTCAGGCACTGCACCTTCCTATGTTTGTAAACCAGCAGCTGGCAGACTTCAGAGTTTCTAGGCTGATTTCAGTAATTTAATTAATTATGCAACCGTGGATATCTACATCTCTGTCCTTTACTTTTTACTGATTCATTTGTTCCTCATGCAAATGTTTAAAATGAATTTGCTTTTCTACACCTGCCAGTTGCAAGTGTTGTATTTCAAGACGTGAGTCCAATCTTTTGGAGGGCTCATGTTTATCTGCCCATAACAAGCTGGGTATATATCACAGGTAGCTGTAAGGGATAAAACCCTTCTTTATACCCTACAAAAGTGTCCTTTGGGAGCATGTGCCTCACAAAGAGGAACCCCCACTAGTATTTTGGAGATGTCAGTCATGGCCATCCTTCTCCTGGTTCTGGTGCAAGGCATCTAAGACTGATGCCTGGAGCAGCCAAAGTCTCTTGGGTTACCATGGGATGACAATGCCATATCATCTTGCTGTTGATCCAGCTCCAGATAAGAAGTGGTTATTTTCTTATTGCTTTGCTCCTCTACACAATGCTGTTCAGCCCTTTCTAACAGCAAAGGTTAGGACCCCATCTTGTTTTTACTTAGGTTCAGCTGCATGGATAATTCATAGGAAGTGCTCGCTCCCAGTGCTGCTGCTGGTAAGGCACCTCTGACACCACTGGCCTGGCCCCACTCTGGCACTAGAACAGCATGTACTCGTTTTGATGATGAGTGAAAGATGTCTTTCAGAGTTCTGCTGAAAGTTCTGCTGAGCTGCTCAGGATTCAGAATTTTGTTTTCTGGCAATAGACTTTCACTTCTCAGACACTCCTCATGCATTGCAACAGGATGAAGCTATTAAAAATACAATTTAATTTTGGTCTCTCTGCTGATCAGTCCAGTGGGAATTCTCACTTACTCAAACTTTAATGTTTTCCTTGTAAATTTCAGTAAAATCAGTAATTGGTCTGATTATTGAATTTTCAGACCATGTGTCAAAGGAATAATGGCATGCATGGGATAAGTAGCAGTCTGCCTCTGGAAGCCCAAACATCTGAAATGGAAAATTCTGCAGAATTTAGATAAAGATTTGAATATACTGCTGTGGAGCTAAGAATAGACCATATTATTTATATTGTCAAAGGAAGCGGCAGAAATCACAGGGATCTTCAGAGACTGAAGATGCTCAGACAGTTCTGCACAGGAATTGTGCTCATGGAGCTGACGCGGAAAGTTACTGACGTCTCAGCACAGGCACACTGCTCCCAGAGGGCCCCATGAACCAGGCAGCATTTCATGCAGAAGAGAAATGCCAGGCTTTTCCCTCCTGCAGCACACGCTCAGGGTATCTTGCAATACCTAGGCAGAGAGTGGGGAGTAACGTGCCCATGGCAGGGATGCCTTGTGCCCCACCAGGTGTATCTCCCCTGCACTCAAGTCCCTGTGTGCTGCATTGTTTCAAATGATTTCAGAGATTCATTAGTGTTTTCCCACTGAGTTATTCTCGAGGTCCATTCCTTAGTAGGAGCTGATTTCTAACTAGATTGGAGAATAAATGAAACAGCTAGTGAGAAAAATTCAAAACATCCTTTCAAATAAAAATAAAATAAAATATAGGCTTTATAGCCATAACAGATGCCTGCATTTCTCTGAAGTTCAAATACTTTAGGAACTGTGCCCCTCTCTCCTGGGACCATGACAGCAACACTCAGTTTTTCCTGTACTTCACATGCTTTCAAACTTGGAAGCATTTCCAGAAGTACAATAAATGCCTGCTTTAGCCGTTGTTTAATTATTCTTTATATTCTCCCAAGCACGTCTCTTGTCTCTTCACTGACACTTTCAATTCCTCCTCTAGTCCACTATCTCCCAAATTCATGGTGACCATCTTCAACCCTGAAAAACATATAGATGGAGGGGTCCTGTTTCCTCTCTCTCCCAGTTTGTGCCTCAGTGTCTTTGGTGAAAATTGTTTCTGCTTACATTAAAAAAGAGGAGAGGAGAATGAGAGCCCAGGAGCCCACTCCTGCTGGGTCTGTGTGATACGTTCTTCCATCAAGTCAAGGCTCCAGGGATGTGTGAGATGCAGGCTGGAGCGTGCCCATCCTCAGGGGTGGGACACAGATGCTGGGTGGGAAGCACGGCTGCAGCCTGCTCCGAGAGGCTCAGGTGCCAGATGAAGGAGCTGCTTTCCTGGGAGGAACAGGCAGTGCCAAGCACAGGCTGCCTCCAGGACTCTCCCCTGCAGAGGAGGGGAGCAGGGGCTGTTCTCACGCTGCCTACGTGGGTGCCACCAGCCTCCTCAAGGAACTGCAGTCAACACTTGCAAAGAAGGTGATCACTCATCGCTCTCATCAGCTTAGGTGTGGAGGGAGAGATGATGTTCACACTAATACAGGCTTAGTTTTTTTTTCCTTTTTTGACACGAGATGTCTTATATGGCTTTGCCAATCCTATGTCCATCAGAGCCAGCTGGATGCTGGGGTTTCTCCTCAGTGCCATGACAAGAACTTACACTGGTTTTTGCAAAACAAATGTGCCAACAGATTTTGGCAGGTGTTTCTCCCCATGCCCTGTTTAGATAGTTTTAGGTTCTCTCACTTCAGCAGTATCAGATGTTTGCACTAGAGTAATTACAAAATATCTTCTTGTGTTTTTTTCCTTAAATTTTAATTTTCCTCTCACTTCCATTTATCAGCTAAGCATTGATATTGCTGTGTAGCAAAAATTAGGATATTCAAACTGTTCTGCTCAGCTTTTCACTGTCTAATACTCCAACAAAACCACCTTCCCTGAAAATGGTGGATTTTGAAAAATCTGCATTTTTAGACAGAAAATTACTTCCAGAGAAATAAATAAAATTGGATAGAGTGCATGTGCTGGCATTAGCTCAGCTCCTTCCATCTCAGGGAAGGGGAGTTGTTTTAAAATTCAATCACTTGGATGTGCAGGAAAAAATGGCTCTGATTTGTTTTGATGATTAAAATGTCCAAAAATATCAGTTTCCTGTCCATCATTCAGAGTGTGTTTATGTCAGACAGCAAGATGAAGGAAAGTTTTTCCTTGAACAATAACAGAAGATCAAGAGACCAGCTACCTTCAACTTCCAAGGGCCACTTGCCACTGCTGGCCTTGGTGGTCATTTCCACACTACGACCAACCACTGTGTCAAGGTTAAAGGCTTCCAGAGTTGTGAACACATTCATTAACAGACACAGAAATCTGTAGGTAGTTCCTTATTAATAGCTCCTACTGCTACCAGGAATTCTATGCTAACTGATCCATCAGGCAGGTTTTTCTGACAGCATTTAAGTTGCAGATGTGCTGTCAGTGATGGTGAGCACCCCCAAGTAGCACTGTGTGGTTTTGCTGTGGGGATAGGAAGCAATCCCTGGGTTCATCCTTCCGCATTACATTGATGATGTTACCTACATGTTCCTGGGAAGAAAGCATGGTCCATCTACATTTCAAGTGTGAGACTGGCAAAGACAAGGGGCTCTGTAGTGATTTAACAATTCACAGCATCCTCAAGGGGTGACAGCCATGCTGTAGGGCCAGGAGAGCTCCTGGGCTGTTCAGGTTCCCTGGTCAATGCTGGTACCAGACATTGTGTGAGGAAAAGAAAGGGTGGTTGTGTAGCTCTGAGATACACATGGGGTGACTGTGAGATTGGCAGCCTCTTCTCAAAGCTGCTGCTGAAATTTAGCCTGAGAGGAATTTTCAAAAGGTGGGTAAAGCTATGGAGAAGTAGGTGGTTTGCAAGCAATGACGAAGAAGTGGTGGAGGGAAAGTGTGCTCTCAACAGCAAATTACTTTCCAGAGTCATATGTGTATGATCACACTCTGGGCAGCACCAGGGATGTGTCTTTACCCAGAGCCAGCTCTTCCCCCATGCAGTTCACACAGCAACCATGCTTTTCCAAGAAAATGTCAGGGGAACATACTGCTGTGATGGCCTAAGCTGCATTCATTCCTCATGCATTCCTGGGGAGCCTGGCAGAGATAAGCCCTCCTAAGTTAGTGGGGCAGCACACACACAGGGGAGCACTCCTGCATTTCCACGGGGCACACGCAGCCAGGCTCTGTGGCTGCCACATAAACACTCCTCACACAAAGCCAAAGCACTGAACCCACCCCCAGGACCCTGCAGGCTCACTGAGGGAAGAGCAGTGGGAAAGGCAGATGAGCAAGCGTTAACAAACTGACAGATGTTTCCAGAAGCAGCAAGCTGGACAGAGAGGTGTGGGATCCAGGAATCGTGTCTGTGGGCGAGCACACATCACACTCAGCTGGGCTGGGGAGCAGACCCTGTGCTCACAACCAGCAACAGCTACAGCAAGACCCAGCCTCAAGATGGTCTGTCAAATATTTTGGGCAGAGTCTGTGGAGAAATTTTTTGTCAGGTGATTACACAGCCAGTACTTCTCATCTGCTAATGATGGTTAGCAGAGCCACATAAATGGAGAGACTGCTGTACTAAAGGGGCTCTTGCCCTGAGGGGATGAGGAGTGCAGAGTTCTGGAGGGCTGAGCAGATGCAAGGAAAGCACCACTCTGTTGTTGTCTACCAAAGTCAAGGGCTCTATGCACTGGAGAGGATACATCATGTTCAAATGTAGCAATTAGGGCTTCTTTTAGAAAACCTATATTCTGCTCTAAGGGACTTCTGACAAGCAATAACAGGAGATTAGCAGAGTACAGAGGGGCTCTGAAAGCTCCTGACAGCAGAGTTATTCTCTTTAAGATGAAGCTGTTGATAGGCAACCAAATTAAAAGTTGGCAAGATACAGCTGATGTCTTTTCTTTCCCTTCACTCTCATCCCTCTCTTCTAACCCTTTTAGCTTCCAACTGCACACAATAGATGCTCTAAAACAGTCACCTCTCTAAATCTGGAGAGGAAAAACTGCCCATTTTTTAAGGGTTACACAAGTTACCTTCCCCCAGTCGATTCTGTCTGGAACCTGACTGCCTCTCTCCAGCCACCTGTTTGTCTGGAGGCAGCTTTGTGTCCTCTGAGCACAGAAGGACTCAGGTCATGGCTTTGAGACTAAGAATATAAATTTTAGACACTTTTCTCTGGGAGAAAAATAAGCTCAATCACCTTCACAATACAGGCTTCTCTGGCTCAACTGCTTGGGTGTTGCAGCAGTGTAGGAGGAACTTTTGGTTTTAGGGTTCCTGCAACCGAGAGCAGTCAGGAGCTCAGCCACGGAGGAGAGGGAAACCCAAAACGTGTGAAATCTAAGCCCTCATATTGCTTTTTAAAAAGTTCCTAAAGAAGTGGAAAATAGCAAACTGTACCATAAACTTGGAAGTTTAACCCTCTGGAACTCCTCTGACTTTGACTTCTAAACATCTTTTTTATCTCTTTATACCTTGTTTTTGCTCTTAATTATACTCTTCAGATCCTGCTTTGTGTATGTGCTGTTTCCCTGCTCACCTTCTGGAAATGTGAAGCTGACTTGCCACCCTAAGGCTGCTCAGCAACCCATAGGTCAGATCCAGCCACAAAACCTCCCCATCAGAAAACCCCATGGTGGTGCCCAGTGTGCCAATTTTAAGTACCACAGGGAGTGTGCAAGAACAGCAGATTTCAATCTGCTGCGTCTTAACTTCAGGCCTTGTACAGTCTGAAAGCTTTCTTTACTCACTTAAGCTTAATTGCACAAACCATAAAAGCTTCCACCCTCAGTGGCAGCTCTTGAACTGACTGATCCAAACCTTAAGTGCTTCCCAGCCCTTCCAGAGATAGAGCACAATGGATTTGGATTCAGGTACCGGAAACTCCAACCAGCAAAACATAAAAGCTTGTAACTTTTGAAGTCTAGTAGGCTGCTCTCTTTCAATGCCTGTGTATGAAGGGTGTGAGGCTTGTTACTGGTCCTGAGTCACTGGGAGGCAGAACTTGGACTGAAACACTGGGAAAGTTCACAGCTCCAAACTGACCTGACCCCTACGACTCAGGATGCCTGGGTAAGCTCTATATGAAATGTAACTTTAGGGTCAGGTTCAAAATCTTAAGATTCCAGCACTGTGAGAAATAACTTGAAAGCGTTTAGAGGACTAATAGGAAGCAGAGACTTAGCTAAAAGACACACAGCATCTTTCAAGGCAGGAGGATCACAGGATGTGGCAACTGAATGGGAAAAAATTGCAACAGCCTCAGATACTCAGAGATTTCTCCACCCACTACCAGGCAGATGAGTTTGGAAACATCACCTATACACCACCAAAATGGAGTGTTCTGTGGGAGACCACTTACAGGGACAGAAATCCTTGAGGTGCTTCAAGCCTTGTTTCAAGTTCCCAAAACAGTATAGCAAAGGCAAAAGGGAGTGGCAAAATTGAGAGATGTGGAGGACAAAAGGCCGAACAAAGGATACAAACCCAAGATAAATAAATATTGACTACTGTCTCAGTTCAGAGTTTTCTTCAGTGTACAGAGCATACTCTGCTGGACTTTTTCTTTCCCTGCCAGCCAGGCATAAGCCCAAATAAAAACTAAAGCATATTTTTCACAATGCAGTTTTTTTCCCCCAACTTTATCTGTTACTGGTATTGGACATGAATAACTAATATAATCAAGAAAGTAAGCACTAGAGTGAAGCTTGGAGTAAAGATCAAAAAAACAAAGGTTATGGGAGGTGGGAATACTTGATACTGGATACTTGGACAGCCTGACATGATTGATCTCATGGGGAAAAATCCTAGAAGAGAAGCCATAGGGTGTTGAGGGAAAAGAAATAGCAAAGGAGGTTTATTGTCTCCTTGCACACATGCACAGCATTAGGTGAAAACAGAGAAAGTGAGATTGCATACATCACTATTGTTATGGGTCAGGCTGTCACCTCACGTTAAATCATCTTACTCAACAAGCAAAATCTCTTGCTGGGTAACTCTTCCCCAAATGCTCAATTCTCCTTCTATCAATTTTTTCTACAAGAGTAACTTTCTGCTTGAGGAAAAGCTGATGTTTATGATTACACTTCCAAATGCCAAAGTTCCCCAAGAATCAAAACAGACCTACGATTACCTGACAAGTATCCTATTTTAAAATCTCTTGTGGCAAAAAAAAAAATCGATGGTTAGGCAAAAGTATACATAAATAGCAGTCAGCTTGGTGTCATTATCCCAAACACAAAAAACATTTGGAGACCTCTTTTATGTGCTGAATATTTCATTCAGTCCTGCAGTGCAGTGACTCCCTAAACCTTCTCAAGCTGAGCTCTGCTTTTGAGGCTCTAATTTGCTGTTGCCATGACATTGTTAATGTCTGAATTGCTTTTTTTAACCACTTTTTTTCCTTTTTTTCAATCTCTTGCAGAGGCATTCTGAAATAGTGGGCATGAGCTGATCTTGTGGAACAGCCTGCATGTCCTCAGAAATAACAGAAGAGTGTTCATTTTTACAAGCTTTTTGGCTGGTAGAGTCCTGATGGATGGATAATTACTATCCTGATGGATGATAGCTTTTTAATTGGAGAAACCACAATGAATCTATCTGACCTAATTGAGATCATTTTGGCTTTGGTGGAGGAGGGGAGAAGGGTGGAGGGCTATTTCATCTCTATTTTTTCTTAAATAATGACAATCAGCAAAAAATATTATTAGAAAGAAGAAACATCCTTGTTCTCTTATGCTTAATCAAGCTTCCAGAGTGAGTAGAAAGTACAGGATAACATTAAGTTTCTCAGCAGTGAGTTTGTCAACATAGTTGCTTCCCAGATCCAAATGAGAAGAGTGAAATCTCTGTCAAGGTCAGCCTTAGCAGAATGGCATTACTTGCTCAGGAACATTTTTTTGCAGGAGATGTACTTCCCTTAATGGAGTAATACCTTCCAATTGCTGAGCTTCTTAATAATACAGCAGCATTTGCTGTCCAAGAGTTTAAAGAGAATGTTTTTTGTCATTCTGAAGAATAGGTCAGCTCAGCTCAGCCTCCCTGGGCTTTGAATCTTTCCTCTCTCGGATCAGCTGACCTGGATATGCCCATCCCTTTGAGACTCAGGTGCAGCAAACACTCCCAGTTCACCTGTAACAGCAGCCACCCCAGACTGGCAAAGAGCCCTCTGCCAGGGAGGGAGAGGAGATGGAGCCCAGGCTGTCTCTGCCTCTTCCTTGAGGGGCAGATCTCAAGAGCCTTCTGAGCCTAAAGATGAAGTGACTCAGCTGAGGTCACTTTCCACTACTAATCCCAGTTCCTGTCCCAGCACGAGCCTGAGATAGACTCCAAAGAGGAAAAGATAGAAAAGGGAGAGACAATTCTCTGTCATCAGTATTTTGCCTTTCAGGTATGTCTCTGACTACTAAGGCTAGAGAAGTGGGAAACGTTTAACAAGGATCCAAACTTTAACAAAATACCAAGCTTGACAGAATGAACAGCATATTCTTAGTCATAAGATTTAGTTTTAGGTGGTCCTGTGAAGAGCAGGATGTTGGATGTGATGAGCCTTATACTCTGATTCTCTGACCCTCTAAAGGTACTTTTAGGATTGTGGATGAAACTTTAGCAACTGTCACGACACAGAAGACAGGCAGAAGGGTGATGACAGTGCCTGGAGAGCTGTCCTTAGCTGTCAGATGTGGACCCTGCCAGCTCCCAGAAAGGGGCTGATACTGGGATATACTGGGACCCTGGTAGATCCCATGCCTGTGAGATGGGCTGTACTGTAATGCAGTGGCATGTGCAGTAGTGATGCCTCTTCATGACACTGGTTTAAATTCTGACATATCAAGCAGAAATCCAAACCAGTTGCTCCCAAACTCACTCTAACAGGAGAGATGGTGTTTCCTCAATGCCCTGGCCAGATGTAGTTGGTGTCTTTCCAGTTTGATCTCTGCTGGGTGGCTCTAACCTGGGCAATGTCTTGAGCAAAGACTCCTCTCTCACTAGGGCTTTCTCAAGTCAGTGATAAAATTGCTATTCAATGAAAATTCGAAGAACAAATGTTGGGTTTTTTGGGGCCACACAGAGTGCAAACCACTACTCAAAACCTAATAATCCCATAATGGCTCTAAATATTTCTGTGCTCTGGTCTCAGTTTTTATAGGTACATCTGAAAATAAATACTGCTCTTAGAACGCAGTGACAGTGACATCTGAGTATTTCCAGGAACCTACACTATAAAAATGTCTGCCCAGCACTGAAAGGAACACAGATCGACATTTCAGATAGCAAACAAATGCCTTTGATTTTCTCTGTGTGCCAAGGAACACTGATATTGTCTCTGTCTCCTGGGCATTCCTCAGTGTGCCTCATTAGAACGTTATGAAATGTTGCTCTATTTGTTCTGTTGTAAAATACCAAAACAAGCCCTGGGGCCAGACTGACTCCAAGGGAGCTGGATGTGCTCAGGCCCTGTGCATGGGGATGCTTGTGCCTGGCATGGCTGGGGCAGGGAGGGCTGGGAGAAGAGGGGGGAAAGGGAGAAACTCTTTCAGCACCTTCCTGCTGTTTTCTTCCAAACTAACTCAGCTAAGGAAAGCCCTAACCTGCAGCTGCTGCTCTTTAACATAGAAGCTTGACAAGACAAATTTTGCTGTGTTAACAGACATCTGCAGGATTTCAAGGGTTTCAGTCTCTAAGAAAGAGGTGGAGGCAAAGGCAGATAGAGAGCACTTTTAGAAATAGTTGTTTTTCTGGAGTTGGAACTCTTAAGCTAAACAGATAGCTGAGAACATCTGAAAATATCACAGACACTCTACAGTCTTACTGTGTTTTTTCACTTCATGAATACCAGGAAAATGTGTTTGGTTCTTTTTTTTTTTAAATAAATACTTGCAAAGAGCAAACCAGAGGTCCAATGTTAAAACATGCACGGAAAAACTTTCTATGGCTAATTTTGCCACTGCGTTTAACAAGTCTTTGGTGTTCACACCTACTAAGGAGTTTCCTGATGATCCAAAGTGGCTATCAGATCTGCACAGACAGGGTGAACATTCGTAAAAACAGTCACAATACTTAGAGAATCAGCCCACACCTCTTCTGCTATTCCAGATGCCAGTGTGTTAAAGGGGAATGTCTAATCCTGCCCTGTGCTAATCCCATCATGTTTGCTTAACTACATTAGTCCAGTCCCAAGATCTTTCTCTCTACTATGAATAATCTTGAAGCTCAAGTGGCAAAGGCTCATTTCCATTTTCAGAGATTTAAATGTCAGCCACAAACTTAGATTGGTCTGGAGATCTACCAAATATGGACTCCTCAAAATTCAGTCCTTTCAGAAAGGTCAGAAGTGACTGGGATTGCAAAATCTCCTCTAGCCTGGCAATCTTGCTCTGAGCTGCCATGCTTTGGGCTAAGTGAGTCCTGACTTTGGACAGAGCTTCAACAGAGTCTTTTAATCCTGGTGTTTCAGATGTCATGATGAGATGTTGCCATGTGGACTCACATCAGCTTTATGTACAAATCAAAGTGGCACATAATTGCTGGTTTCAAACCCTTGAAGAGTTTGCCTTGCATGATATAGTTAATACAAAACTCAAAAATCCTCTGATGGAACAAATTAGAGCGGCGTGAAATAGGATTGTAGTTACAACATCTAATTAGAAAGCACTGTGAATTATACACTTTTTATTCTATGTAAGCTGGTTATAAATAGGACAGCAAGAAAACCCAAATAGAAGTTGCATCTTGAAACCTGCAATGCAAAAGAGTATTACAGGATCAGCTCTTTCATCAGAAACCAGAGAACTTTATGGACTTCCTGGTTCAAGCCCTGGATAGCTGATTCCCAGGACAGGAAAGATTGGTTTCTCTGTGTCCACATGCCCAAATTAAGTATTTCATCTTATGTTTTCTTCTGGGTAGAGACTAAGGGGGTTTTGACAACATTTTTAAAGTTTTTGCTTGAAGATGAGCTGCTTTCATTGAGGAATCATCTCTCAACTCACTGCACCTGTATCAGCCTAGCAGCTATAGAGGGTTCCTGGGCCTCTGTTCATAATGGGTATGGCTCTATTACCTGCTTGAGAACTTTCTCTCTGGAGCACCTGGATATGGTGGTGGCAGCAGAATCTCACTGTGTAGCCTGCTGAGGTTTAGCACAGCCTGCAAAAGTATCTGCCTCCCTCCACCTACACATTAAGACAGAAATGGTTTGCTGAGACAGGTGTCTCAGAGCTGGCTGGCTCCAGCGTCCTTGGACTGATGTGTGAAGAAGGCAGGATGGCTGCTTCAGAGATGATGGCAGTGTGCAGACCCAAAGGAACTGTCCCCTTCCCCTCTGGCACTGTGTGTTTGCTACAGGACCTCTATTCCTGAATAAACGCCCAGGGATTCCCTGCGCTGCCAACTCGGTGTCCTGGCATCATTTCTGTGAGACACACCAACTCTGATATTTAATACACTGATTTGGTTTTAGTTTTGTTTCTTAGCTTCCAATAAAGTGCCTTATTGCCACCACAACAGAAAGACATCCACAAAAGCATGGGAAAAGCAGGGTTGGATTATCCTTAGCCTTGTCTGGCTATTCTGTGCAGAGTGGCTGTCAATCTGTACGTGTGTGCTGCCAGGACTGTGGGGCACTTTGGTTTTGACTTGATATGAGACAGAGAAAACATACAGGCAAGGCTGCCAGTGGTTCTTTCCTGACATCTCACCTTAGAGGGTGGAAAAGGAAGCCCAACTCCAGATAAACAGCCTTGGGCAGTGTGTACAGAACAAAAGGCTTCTGGCTTCTGCCTGTGCTTCCAGAGGGGTGCTGCCCAGCAGGTCTGTGCTCAGGGTGTGCTGGCTGTGAGCACATCGGCGTTGCCCTCTCTCCGCAGAGGGGCACTGCAGCATTTTGAAGCCCGGGGATGAAGGCTGGGTGGTGAGGATGGTCCACGTGAGCCATCTGCCCTCTTGGGTTGCTCCCTGCCATGTTGTGTGTTGTCTGCAGAGGCAGAGCCTGCTCTTGGAGCCAAGCCATTCCCAGCGATAACGGATGGGACAGCTTTAGCCCTGTTTATTTCAGCCTGTCCCAGCCAAAAGCTCAACTTGTGGATGAAAGGAATAGCTGTTCACAGAGCTAGGAGAGTACATGCAGATCTGACCTTTAGAACAACCTTTTGCAGTTACAGAGATGCTACATTTATCACTCCACTACTTGCTATTCTATTTAGCATTCAGCTAGAATCTGCTGCCCCTTTCTTTCCTGTAAGAGCTGCAAACAACAATCTAAGAATCTTTGCTGGTGGTCTTGCACATGAAATTGGATCTCCTTTCCTTCCACACATCAAGCCCTTTATTTCTGACTGTTCCTAGCATATGTCCATTCAGATTTAGATGCTGCTCACTGCCTCAGCTGCCCTGGATTTACAGCTGTAATTTTCTGTGTCTACACAAAGATGCTGGCAGTTCAGCAAATTGTTTCCCACAACTTTGTGAGGTCTGGTTCAAGCCCAGAACTATGGTAACCCTCAAGTCTCTGTGACTCTAGAGGAATTTAATCTCTCAGTGCTACCACCTTTATCACAGGCATTAATGGGCACTTTTCATTAGCAGTCTCCCTTTCTAGGACAACTGAGAGGAAACAGAAATGAAGTTGGTGTCTCCCTGTGGCATGCCTGGGCTTGGACTGCCATTTGTAGAGGATGCTTGAGCAAAGCTCACCTGAATCCTGCCACTTGCCTTGAGAGGAAGCAGTGATACTTACCTTAGCTCCTGGAGAGGAGCTGTCTGGTTCAGCAAGGAAGATCAGAGTGAAGTCAGCATTGCCTCTGCTCACCTGATGAGGCCCCACTCTTTAGCCCAATGATGATCACTCCTCTCCAGAAGAGCCAAGAGAAGAATGCAGTTCTGTGCTGGTGGGGGAGATTATGGACAAACTGAAAACTGCCCTGGCACTACTGAACCTCCTTTGTGGTTTGAGTGTAACAAACTGATCAGTAACTCGTGGTCTGAATGAGAAGCTGCATAATTAGTATGAAGTAAAATCTGATTTTCCTGGCTCGAGGAGCTGGCTGGACTCATTCTTTCTGATCCCAGGCAATGGCCTCCAGCTTCTTACGGAAAAGGGCTTAGAACAGCACAGTGTGCTGGTGCTGCCTGATGCACATAATAGGGTTTGCAAGGGCTGCTGGGGAGAACATCTGTTTACATCTGGAATTTAGCTTGCAGAAAGCTGGTGCTTTGTGGTGGAGTTGGCTCCTGAGCTCAGTTCTCTTCCTAAAGGGTCACTGAAGACGCTTGAGCACTGGAACTAATTTCTGGCAATCTCTTGGAGGATTTCAAGGCAACTCAGATAATGATGGTGTGGACTGATAGGCTTCCCCTCCCCATCAGCCTTTACTGTTTATTTGCTGTCCACTCTTTCTTTCCAAAGTTGATGAAAAGGAGAAAGGGACACAGTGTAATAGCCTGTTCACTGTCTCCATCCTTTGTGCTCTTGGATCAGCCTGGAGATACGAAGATGAAAATGTGTGCTGGCAAGCAGCGTGACCCCAGAACTGTGGTCTTGTCTGCCCAGGATTTTAGAGGGCAGATAAATGGTCATGAAAAGGCATCTCAGAGCTGCTGCTGCCTGTGTGGATTACTATTAGCAGCTCTCTCCTCATCATTTTTCTTTTTTTAACGAAGCTATCAGTTGATCATGCTTTTGGGTAATTTGAAATGTGGTGGGCATGGCTCGTTCCTTGGCTGTGCCATGCAGCAGTGCCTGGGGAAGGACAGTGGGAGGTGTCCATGTGCTGGCGTGCCTGGCTTGTGGTTAAAGGCAGCAGGGACAGAGCCCAGACACTGCAGGAGCAGGGCTTTGCACCCTACAGCTCCTTCAGCAGTGGGAAGAGGAGAGCCAGAAAAGGGGCGTCTCTTCAAGATGTGGCTTTTAAGCTGATCCAATGTCTGTGCATACAACCCATGACTGAAATAAGCACAGCTGTAGTTTGGGTCTGGTGCCTCTTGGTTTCTGAAACCTCATGACCTAGGGAACCTTGATGCTGAAATTGCTCAGAGTCCTCCTGCTGGAAGACAGGCTTCTTCCTTCTGGTATGCAGTGCAAGGCTTTAGGGTTGGGATTGTTTAAAAGGTGTAAATTTTTTGCTTGCATCACCAACAAGAAATAGAAGATGCTCAACACTTGGTCCGCAAGAACATAAACATTTGATCCAAAAGCTCAGCCCTGCAGTGCCTTACATGCTGCTACAAATCATCCTAGAGCCTTCCCTGAGGTTCTCCTCTTGAAGAGAAAGTTGAGGAAATAAGGGTTTTTGCCTACTCACTGGTCACAAGACCTGCTTGAACTTGGCTCACAATCCACTGTTAATGCTGAATATGATCTTTTCAGCCTTCATACGACTTTTGCCTCTGGAACAAATTAAATAAAGAAGGCTGCAACAGCAGCATGCATACCACAACTGCAGACAGCAGATTTAACCTTGTGCCTTTTCCTGGGTGAAGGATCTCATGAGTGGAAGTGAGCGTGGGAAGAATCAAAAGCCACAGCAGCTATGAGATGCAGAACTTGAACTTGCTAGCAAAAGGTGTCCAACTTGTGCATTGAGGGCAGCTGGAGTAAGACAAAAGCCTATTTAAAACCAAGGAACTCAAATGATGATGGCACAGATAACACCAGTTAGAATCATGCCCATGGCAGAGGAACTTGGCAAGAGAAAAGCTTTCTAATGCTTAGAGGACCAATAAGAGCAATTACAAAGCATAAAAGCTGGAAGAAAAAAGGCTGTGAGACCTTAGGCTAAGGTGTTGGTGAGGTGGTAAGGAAAAACTAGTCTAAAATTCCCCTATTTTTGGCATCCACAGTGTCACACCGCACCTCCAGATAGGCTGTACTGCAAATCTGCCCTGCAGAAAAGAAAAAAAATTCCACAAATGTGATGACATTTGCAAGGGAGAAACAGAGGTGAGACCTGTTCCTCACTTGGACAAAATGAATGTGTAACTGCCAGCATCTGCTGTGCTCCAGAGGGGAAGCCAGTTTACAGAACTAACTGAAACTCACTGGATGGTGGCTACTGGCACTTCTTTCTTCTCAGAAGAAAATATCTTTTATTGCCTGTAGTATTATCTACCAGCACTAAAAGCACTCACTTATTTTTAAATAAAAACACAGTAAAATTGGCAAGCCAAACACTTTCCTGGACTCAGAAAACTCCATTTCTCTGCCATTGCCTCCTTTTGCTTGGCTTTGATGGCACGGATGGAGACATGGGTGGGTGCAGGGGCAAGCTGTGATCCAAAGGGGGTGAGCATGGCTGTGTCCTGCTGTGCCCTTCCTGAAGAGGACTGAGCAAAGAGGTTTCTCCTCTGGAGCACAGTAGATGCTGGAAGTTAGAAGGGAGCAGGATGGGACCCTTTTTGCTTCCCAAACATGGAAAGGGTTATTCTGGAGATGTAATTTTCTTTGTATCCTCTCTCATTACTGGATACTCCTTTTCCTCTGTGCAGTACTGTCCCTTCCCATCTCTACTGGTAAAACCTCATCAAACCAGAAGCAACTTCTCTGGAGAACAGTCTTGCTCCAGTTTTACTGTCAGACTAACTAAGGAGTAACTGGTTGTATTCAACACATGACCATACAACCTGAACACCCAGCTGAACATCTGTAAGGTGTATTCAGCACCCAAGATTGACTTAGTACCCCCCTCGTGTAAAGGAACAAACATCTGCCCAGGGAGGTTCCAAATACAGAAAGGTGGGTGACAAGCATGTAGCTACCCTGAGCATTTGCTGTAGGATTGCTCCTGTGTGTCACTTGAGCCTCCATTCCCACGATCTCAGTGTAAATCAAGAGTAATTCCCCTCTAATCAATGGAGTTAATCTAGTCTTAAACCAATCTGTAGGCAAATGAGGACTTAATTATACATAGCCAACCTAGGGGAATTATTTCTCAGTAAGGGAAAAGTATCTAGCAACAGTCTCACCATCAACACAGACACAATGTGTTGCAAACCAGAAACTCCTACAGCCCTGGAAAACGAATAGCACAGCAAAAAGAAGGAAATGTGTTCAAAGCCTGTGGGTGAGATTTTCTTTGGCTCCTGAGTGGGTTTTGACACTCGGAAGGGGTGTTCTGTGCCTGGAGCGATTCTGGGGTGACGTGACGCAGATGTGGGTCTCTGCTGGGGAAGGATGAGCTCTCCTGGGGCCCCCAGTGACTCTCTAGAAAAAACCCTAAACCAGACACAGTCTAATTCTTGCATCCTGCACTTTTTTTCTCCGCATTTTCTCTCTGACTTTGACCACAAGGCTAAACATTGCCAAGGTGCAAAATTGCACTGTTTCACAGCGGATCTTGAGGCTTTGTTGTTTCTAACCTTCATGTGGACCTTGATTCTTTCCTTTCTTTCAATGAAACACCAAGAGCTCCTGCCCAGCCACAGCAATTCCTCCCTGGGTGAATGGCATCCTGCAGCCCTGGGTGCCTGCTGTACTGCCAGGCACCCTCACATCTGACTCAGTGGGTGAGGCTGAGGTCAAAGCAGTAATTGTAGCTGTTAAATGAGTTCCCTTGTGGTATCTTTAATCAGTTATTACCAAGGTACACAATACTGATTAAAAGCCTCAGTAAAACCTGTATTCTGGTGATAAAGTCTTCATGTGTGGCAGACATTCTGCCATCCTCATGATTGATGCGGTGCAAGGGACACGTTTGAGGTGCCACCATCCATCCCACTGTGCCTCTCTGTGTCACACTCTCTCCCCAGCTGGCTGATCCAGCCTTTGAGAAGCAGCTGCTCACTTCGGAGGGACAGGGCTCCCCTTGGGTGGTATGGGGCTTGGGAACAGCATTGGCACATTTTAGCTTCCCTAAGGACAGCAATCAGCTGGGAGCTCTGTGTCCTTGCCTCAACAGCTCAGCAGAATTCCCCTTTTGGAAGGATGGGGGACTTCACAGCCACAGGCCATGAAATGGCTCCTCTGCTCCAGTGTGTTGCCTTGTCTGGGTTCATTTCAGGGTGTGAAGGGAGCGGGCTGTCAGCGAGGCCCTCCCACACCTCCCTGCCAAGGCTGGCAGTGAAATCTGCTCTCACAGAGTGCAAGGTGGCCGAGCACCTGGGCTCAGGGTGCCCTTGGACCTGGCGCTCCTGCGAGGGCACCTGACATCGTGTCCCTTGGGGACTGAATTGTTTTGGGGTCTGTGGCCAGGGCAGACCATGGCAGAATGTTCTGTCCTGTGTTTAGGAGCATGTGCTATAAGGAAGGAACATGTTACATGTTCTTTGTCCTTCCTCTCCCATGTGTTTGGGCACAGCAAAGCAGCTGCTCACAGTCTCCTTCTTCCACCCCAAGCTGTGTCAAGCCCAGCCTGCCTGTGCTCCTGCCATTTTGGAGCAACTACCCCTCACTACCATCCCTGAATAAGCATCATACAACAGAACCAAGGCATAGATCCCTTGTTTTATGCCTTTTTGTGATTTATGCATCAGAGATCTGTTTAAGGCCAGGAATATCCTATACAAACGTTTTCATCTTACATCTGGAAACATTCAAATAATAGGAACATCATAGAAGGCATGTGGAAAAATAAATATTTTTAATGGCATTCCTAAAACTGGTGAGTAAGCAGCATGACTCAGCAGTGCTTCCCAACATTTCCCAGAAGAGATGGAAATAAATCTACTTAATAACTGACATGTATTTGAAATGTGCTGAGTAGTTAGTAGTTATCTGCAATTGCTGCTTGGAGAGCTGACTTGCAATCCTACCTGAAGGCAGCATCCTGCCTGTGCAAGGCTGTGGCCACATGCAACCTGAGCTTCAGTCTCAAACATGGTGGTGATTTTCTGGAAGGACTTAAGGAAGTGCCTGATCACCCATGCAGTCAGAAACATGTACAGGCATCTTCGAAGCCTCTGCCATGCCAGTGTTTAACTTCAGTGCCTCTGTTGTGAGTACATCAAATACTTAGATGCATTTTTTTGTCCTGCCTTCCTAACCCTTCAATCCCTTTATGGACAGAAAGGCTCTAGTGAAGGACAGACAGTGTCTGCCTGTGTTCACCAACACCAGATGCCACCCAGGGCAAGGCCACTGCCACCTGCTCTGTGGGGAGTGGCTGCACTGAGCCTCTTCCAGTGAGATGGAATCTGCCTTGGCCTGGCTGTGCCATCCACCAAGCAGGAGTGAATGGGGTGTGCAGCCTGCTCTTTCCTGACCATGGAGCCAGGAGTTGCCAGGAAAACCTTTTCCCAGCAACAAGGTTTTCCCCTTCTCAGGGCTCTGCTCCATCTGCCAAATAATTTTGAACACTTTGTCTTTTGTGCTGTCCCTCTCTGGTGCATTCCAGGGGCTCCCAGAGAAGCTGTCTTCCATCACTATCTCCTGGGAATGGAAAGCAGCACTCCACCTCTCATTAATTCACTGCAACTGTTACAGTCCCATGTCTGCTTCACCCTCCCCTCTGCGCCTTTTCCCTGCCACACCATGGCCCTGGCAGCCCTAACTGGGGCTGCATTTGAATAACAAATCTCAGGTATAACAGATACAGGGGAAGGCAGACAGCCCTTCTTCCAAGGAACAAGAATGGGTGGGGTTTTTTTCTTCTTTTCAAACTAAAAATATTCCCTGCATCATCCAAAAAATCAGTATCAAGCACATAAAGCTCACAGAGGAAAAATATATCCCTCTCTCAGTGAAAAGAGAGAGCTTGCACACAAGGAGGAGGAAAGCCTAACCTCCCTATGGCACAGAGTCTGCATTTTCACAGGTGAATGGGGGTGTTGGACAGTTTTAGGGGAGGTGAGGATCCTTTTCAAGGATGCTTTGGAGGACTAGGGTTGTTAATTCCTCAGAAATCAAGTCTGAAATGGCAATTGATGGCAGAAGCATCATGAAAAAACTAAAATCTCTAAAGATGAATTTGCACCTGAAGAGGCTGTGTCTTCCACCACCCAGGGAGCAGACAATGCCAGGAGAACACAGATGCTTTTCTGCTGGTGGCTGGCTGAAGAGGAAGGCAATACCCGTAATTTAAAAATAACCTTTTAGATATTTTCTATTTTCACTGGTCCTCCCATACACAAACATCCTCAGACCTGTCTTATTACTCCACTCATCTAATACCCAAAGGGATGGGTATTCAAGTGCAGACTGCCCTGATCTCTCTTGATACCCTGGAGAGAAGAGGGAAAACACTATGAACCCAAGCTCATCTCTGACTTTAATTCCCTCTCCTGGCACCAGTGACTGCTGCCTTGTCCTCACACTGTGTCTCTCTGGGAATACTCTGGCACCATCTTCTTTAAAGCCTTCTTTAGCTGGTGAAAGATTAGACTCAGTCTGGAGCTTGAAGCTGGAAAGAGGTGACTGTGGTCTCTCTATTATCAATGATCCCCTGAGACATCTCCTTATCTTCTGCTTTTCTTCAAAAGAAAATTAAAAGGCTAGTTTTAATTGATGGAGTCTGTTCTGGTCAGTGCTTTTGTAGGACATTTAGCTATAGGACTCATCTCAGAATTAGGAAGGCAGCATGGACAGCAAGTATCACCAGCCTACAGTCTCTGGTTGATGCCAAGTGTTCTCCAGAGAAACAGATCTGGTAGCATTTAAAGGTGTGACCACATCTGGCTCCCTTAGAAATGATGCTGAAGTGCTTCACAATAGTTTTTTCTCCCAGAAATGTGTTTCTTAAGAACAGATTTCTGACTGCACAGAGGAACTGGAAGACAGGTGAATTTCTATTCCACCCAGTCCCCTGACTGCTGCCCATTCACCATCAGTGCCCAGGAGAACCCAAAAAGCAAGACCCAATGTTTACTTCAGAGAGCGGGTTGCCATGCCAACACTATGGATATCATCCTGAAACAGGACCAATGTGAAAAACACCAAGCTGGCACATCAATGCTCAGCAAGGAGGCAGTTCCAGCGAGCCGCCTTCCACACGAGCCGCGTTTCCAACGTGCTACGCCACGGCCGCCTACGCTCCCCTGCCTCCTTCTGGAGACACTTCAATTCTCTAGCAATTTCAGCTGAAACTGGTACATTGGGCCACCCTGGGGAAGTTTTGGGTTTTAGAGCTCTTGTGAGTGATTGACAATCTATTGCTGAAAGAAAGGTTACTGGTACAGCCTCTGGTGCAGCACTGGCCATGTGGTTCAGTCGCTTGCCTAGAGCATCCAGCTGCTTCTCCTATTACTGCTACATTTTCTGGCCATGATGTGTTTATAGCCGTGACTCCAGCAGCTTTTTCTCATTTCTGATCACTATCTTTATTAGCAGCCATGAGTACAGCAAAGCAGACACTGGTTCTGGGGGATCTTTTGTGAGGATTGCCGTAGGTTATAGACCTGATGATCACGACTTCATCTCTGCAGGAGCACAGAGCCAGGCTGTTCTGCTGCTACTGCAGCAAAGCAAGGGCTCCCAGGTCCAGCCTTAGGCCTCAGCTGCCTTGCCTGGATCCCTTCGGGTTATGACAGAGTTTGACTCTCCCTGAGAGGCAGAGCAAAGGCATGGAAATAGACCATTCTAAACTCTTTCAGTTGGCACAAAGTGCTATCATAAACTGCCTTTATGCTCTGCTGTCAATTTACTGCTACCATTTATTAGGAAAGATCTTGTATTTTCAGGGGCTCAAGGGGCTTTCAAAGGAGGAAAATATATTAGTGGAATGTAGAAGCTGTTGCTTTGGTTAGAGAGGCTCCAGAGATGGTGCTGTGAGGCACATGGGTCATGCCC
The DNA here is from genome assembly GCA_013397245.1 of Thryothorus ludovicianus. NCBI lineage: Eukaryota > Metazoa > Chordata > Aves > Passeriformes > Certhiidae > Thryothorus > Thryothorus ludovicianus. The sequence continues at coordinate 124,693 of VZTB01001196.1, forward strand.
TGTGACCACGCAGCCAGAGCTTACTCTGGGCTTTCCCCTGTTCTTTGCTGTCCCCCTTTCTCCCACACCCTCATTTTGCAGCAAAGATTCCAAATACATTGGCCATCTTGGCTGGCAACTGCAAGTGTTTCTTGAATGAGCCAACCATCTCCCTGGCAACAAGGCAGGCTGTGACAATAACAAGTGTTTTCCTCTATGTTTCATGTTTCCCACCTCTCAAGAAATGCCCTACCCTTTATTTGTTCCCCACTCCTCAGAAATACAAATAATGGCAACTTGAAATGTGCCTTGTGGAAGGACCAAGAGGGAGGTGTGTGAGAAAGATGGCTTCAGCTTTAATGGAAAAGTGATGGACCTTTATGAAGGGGAGGCTGAAATATTTGTTCCTGGACTGTTACTTGAGTATTTGTACTGTGACTGATACAGTACAGCAAATACAATTATATGTGAGCTGTGACTATTGCAAGTAGACATTGCTTGCAGCTGGATATCTGGACAAATGCTGACACCAGGTAAAAAATGCCATGTGTTCCACCTCTTTATTCCATTTTCCCTTTTCTTCCACTATATCCTGCTCTTCTACAAAGCAGCCCTAAATCTGCATCACTCACCACAGCAGATCAGCAAGGACTGGCTGCATCCTCAGTCAAGCAGCACAAGCCCAGGAATCCTGTGTCCATCCATCCCCTGGATCACCCAGGTAGCTAACAGAGGCTTCCTACCAGCACAGCAGTGCCTGATTAACCTCACCTGCCCTTCCTGAAGTTATTAGCAGCTTTTTACATTTCCGAGAGAGCCTGGGTTGGGGACACACTGTAGGAGCCAGCTGGTCTAAACAGATACCTGACTCAAATGAAGTAGCACAATATCCTGAGCTGAGTACAAAAAGCCAGATAGGCAGGAGCAGGTCTTATGAAAGAGATCCTCCCCCACACTGCTCCCCTCCAGCGCCTGGAAGGCAGCAGGTGACAGTGGCTGTGACTTTGCTCCTGCCACTGCCAAGTGAGAATGAGAGGAAGAGGGCAGCTCCTAAAATCCCCTTTTGGCATGTGCAGAGAGGGGAAGGGGCTGGAGGCACCAGGTTTCTACAGGCACCTCTCTGTTCAGAAGCAGATTTGACACAGACCTCTTTGCCAGCCACCCCGGGTGGGCTGTTCAATACACTACAGAAGGGTTTTTTTTAAGGCTACTAGCCAGTGTTTTAAAACATCCCAGCAAATCTTTGTTTGGCTCACAGTTCAGGAGTTGCAGACTGTACACAGCAGAAGGTCACCACAGACACATTTTGCCACAAAGTCCAAAAGAAAAAAAATCCCAATAAAAATATTTTAACACTTTAGCAGTTTTTTAGTTTTCCTGTTCATAGCTGAAGCAGAGACATGTCCAGACTCACACTGGGAAAAAGTTGGATGATGTGAAGGTCACTGCCTGCCACCTCTGGACCCCAGGTGCTAAACCTGTGACTTCTCACTCAGACACTTGGATCTGAGCCATGCAACTGGTATTTGCATTCTCTGCTGAGTACTTTCTGAACAATTTCAGCCTGTTTCTCTCTGGTTTATGAAAATATGAGCATGATTTTCAGCTGCTCTCCTACCAGCCTGCACAGGGCAGGATGCCCATTGCAGCCTGGGACCAATCCAACCTGAAGACACCCCCAGGTCCCCCAGCTTGGCTTTAGCTCTGGCATTTCTCCTAAGTGGGATTGCAAGTCTGCATTTCCAAGCAGGTTCTGGGGTCAGCAATGGCCCACAGAGGAAAAGACTTTATGCTTCTTCTGGCTGGGGTTTCTGAAGCCAGACTTCAGACCCAGATTTTCAAACAGAGATATGAAAATCCATCCTTACCCTGTCCTTCCTGCTTGATCCCTTCCAAACACTTGGACTGACTTCTAGATTCCTGGTTTCAAACCTCCATTTCCCATTTGCTCTGCCTGAGCACACTGAAATGGAATCAGTGAGGAGCTTGTTTTATTAATACATTTGCACTTTAGAGGACCATTTAATCCACAGGCTACACGTTACAGCCTGACTCTTTCCTGCCTGTTAATCTGATTATCAAGGTAAGGACTGAGTGGTGCTCTACAGACCAGCTGGAGAGTCCTGAGTAGGCAGGCGAGACTAAGCCTCTGCCTCTCTTCCTGTGTGTAACCCCTTGGCTTGTCGGGGATCCAGCCCCAGGGTGGTGGCCCTGGAGATGAGCAACACCCACAGATGCCACTTCTCCTGCAGCTGGCTCCTGTCCCCTCCCTGACTGCTCCTTTTCCGCCCGCCCTCTTGTAACACATGAAGGATTTGTGACTTTGCCCTTGCACAGCTTTTCTGGAGTTTCAGCCTGGCCTTCCATGCTGAGTGCAGGGATAACGTGCCATGAGCTGGCAGGATGTGCTCCTGCCCTCTGTGCTGAAGGACACAAAACAAGGACCTGGGTGCTGCCCACAGGCCATGAACCTTTTGTGAGCTGGGCACAGCTGCAAGAAAACCCGCTGCCCTGGACAAGGAGCACACACAAAAGTGAAATCTGACACGCAGACTGTTTTGTTCTCAACCTGGGGACAAGTCCTTATCAGCAGAGAGGGTCAGCAAGACCTGGAGCACATGCTTTTCGTGATTTATTTTGTCTTTTAAGGTCCTATTTCCTACATTGATCTCACTTTGACCGCCAAAAGCAAGGGGGTTTAGTCTTCCTCCAGTCCTTTCACCTCTATTAGACCAAATACTGGAGGTACAATTATGGACAGGAGAAAAATAAGAACAGTGAGAGGATTTGGTTTTTTTTTCTCAATAACAACATGCATTTATTAAGTAGGGGAGGGGTTTCTTTCCCTTTGAACATGGTCAGAGTGCCGTTTGGAAGGGGTACGGGTGCAGATCCAACTCCCAGAAAGTGGGATCAAGGAAGCAGTAATAGCCAAGCAATCTCTGGGGAAAACCTGTCCCAGGCCCAAGTCCCCTCCTTCCCTGCTGCTGAATCAGGCTGGAGCAGCCACAGCCCTGGCTCCCCTTCCTGAGCTCACTTCTCCTGGGGGCTTAAGTGATGAGTAGGGGAAAATCCCCCACTAAAAGATTTGCATTGGAAACCCTTGGCTGAGGAATGACTTTTAAAATAGAAAAGCTTTGCCTGAAAAGGGATGAACCACATAGCATAATACTCAACAAATCGCCTGTTTAATGGCCTCTCTTTATAGCAGCTGTGCATTAATAACAAAAGCAGGGCAGCAGAAGCCATGTGCTTCTTTGTAAGATTAAAATAAATACTATTTCATACTAATACCAACAACTTTCTGTGCCTAAGAGAAAGAAGCAAGTGGAAGATCACAGCCTGAGAGACTTGGTTTCCTTCCCCTTTGTCTGCTGGTGGATGAAGAAATATTTCTGCCCTCCATGGAAGGGAACAGATAGACTGAATCACCCTTCCAGACAGTGGTTTGGTTTTACAGCAGTTTGTGGCAGGCTTGTCTCACACAGTCAGCATGACACCATTGTAAGACAGGAGTAATTCCTCCAGAACTACGTCTTGGGGGAAATTAGGCTGGGGAGAACTTGATCTAACTTACTTTTTACTTTGCAAAGCATAACACAAGATCTCTACTGCCATAAAGCATAAATTAAAACAACAGTGGTTGTTTCAAACATAAGAAGAAACTTTTTCATCATGAGGATGGTGAGAGCAGTGGAGCAGGTGGCCCAAAGAGGGTGTGCAGTCTCCATCCTTGAATGATTTCAGACCCAACTGGGTAAAGCCCTGAGCAACCTGGTTTGACCTCAGACTTTACCTGAGCAGAGGATGGGCTTGACACCTCCTGAGCTCCTCTCCAGCCTGAGTTATTGTACAACCCTAGGAACATTTGGCATCTTTTTCATGGGAATATGAACGGACACAACATTTTGTTCAGCCCAGTACTCCACCTCTCGTTCCTGGCAGTCCTGATAACAGCTCTCCTCCTCCACACCCTGTACTGTGCCAGGCCTGGCACTAAAGCAGTGATGAGTTTTCCCTCCTCAAATTAAGACTTTAGGCGTATTTAAAAAAAAAAAAAAAATTTTACATTTTAAAGCTGTCTGCCACAGATTATTTATCAGACATGGAAAATGACTTGTTTCTGTTTTCCTAGGCATAGGTTTTAGCTGAGTGAGATACGTTGCCTTGCTGGGAGCTGAGTCACTGAGTAATGAACAGATTAATGTATTCAGTTTGAAAGCCATCAGCATTAGTTCTCGGCAAGCTCACAAGAACTCCATTATGGTATCATCTCCACATTTGGGATGGAAACGTCTCCAGGATTTAGAGTTCCTACGGGAAAATCCCTAGATGCAAAGAAATCAAAGTACCTCTTTGTGATTGGGAGAAATAAGGTACCTCCTCATACAGTAACACCACAGCAGGATTTTGGCATCCCTTCTAGTGAATGCTTTTATTATCAACCCTCAGATAAGGAGTTTGGAGTATGTTGTACATCTGTCATTTGATAGTTACCTAAAAATACTCATGACAAGCTCACTGGCATATAGGACTTTGCCTTTACCACGTCTTTAATTTCAAATTATTTTATTTCCAGTGAAATCAAGTAGCTTTGCCTTCTCTGGGATTGCAGCATGCAAAAAGGGTGGTTTTGACTTCATTCTAGGGTTCTGAGTTCCACTGTGTGGGCGGCTTCTGAGCCAGAAATTCAGTAAGGCAAGGCAGAGGCTGGCAGGGGCACCTCACAGAGGAGCCACTGTTTAAAAATAGGGAGCTGGTGAAAATAATCACAGACTAGCAACTGTAAAAGGACAGGCTGGCCTAGGTGTGTGGTACAAGAAGACTGCCAAGCATCACATAGTTGTTCTGATAAGACAGATGCCAGTGCTGCTGCCTAAGAGCCTGTCCATACCAGCCTTGCTAAGTAATACATCCCCTTGTTTGCAACTGAAATTGCTGTTTGAGTATGCTTAAATGGGGGATGTGTGAAAAGAAGCCAGTCAAGCCCCAAGCAAGTTAATCCTAAAAGCTTTCCTACATTAGCAGACTGGTGGACTGGCTTTGAATGGCAGCAAGACTTCTTCCTGATTCATCAGTCTGGGCTGCCCGTGTGTCCAGCACATGCACAGCAGACAGGACACATGTTCTCACTGTTTTCTCAAACCTGTCAGTAGATCTGTCTAGGCTGTCCCTAGACAAGAGATTATTTTTCTTCCCTGGTCTAACTAGTGCCAGGGCATGAGAGATTGTGGCTTTTGTGACACAGGGGTCCCCAGCGCACTTCCCAGCATAAGAGTAATAATGGCACATCCCATGCAATTGTGTCTCTGTTGTACAAAATGCACGTGCAAGAGGCATAACAACAGTGACGTAAATCTCCCCTCCCTCCTTATTCCTCCAAGGTATTGGGATTGTGCAAATGCCTCCTGTCCATGGTGTGGAGTCTCTGGGTGCTCACTGCCTCCCCAGGCAGTGGTGATTTTAACTCACCCGTCGTTCCTTATCGCCGTACTCGATGCCCAAGGTGTCCATGGCACGGACAATAGCTGCCAGTGACTGTATAGTGTTGCTGTAGACCACTGGCTTGTACTGCTTCACATCTTCTCCAGAGAAGCCGTCCTCATGGATGATCCTGAAGCAAATGCAAAGGACAAAAACCAAATTACATTCTTGAGAATGTAATTTCAGTGGGAGAGACATTTAAAAGACAGCTGTGCTCTTCTGAAGAGAACATCTGCTGGCTTGATTCGCTTAATTTAGTCAGCATTTCTTTTTAAACCTTTCTGGTTGATCACCAGTAGTGTGTCTGAGCCCAGTGCTGGAATTAGCATCCCTTTTGTTCTCTATCAAGAAGGTTTTGTGCACAGTTGGTGCATATGGTACCTCCTTCCCAAATGAACTGCAAACGCTGTAGTCTGGAGCACCTTGTGTTTGCATGCTCAGCAGTCACAGGGGGAGGTTCCCAGGTCCTACATTACCTTCCCAGTCAAGGTCCATGGAAACATGTTCAATGTGGACAAATGATCATCAGACCAGAGCTTTACCACTGAAACAAGTGATAGAAACTTTCTAGCTCTTGTCTACTGTTTTTAGTAGTAGTAGCTCCTGGGGTACCTCACAGAAGGAACCAGAGTTGAAACACCCCTGTACACTACACAGGGACTCAGGCATGGATGGGGAAGTGTCTTAGCTATGAAGCACTTAAAGAACTCACCCTCCACAATTCCTCCCCCCTCCTTCTCTCTCCTTTAGAATAAGTGCTGAGATTTTTTTTGCCTCAAGGCATGCTTTGTTATCCCTTCCCCAAGCAAGATGGGAATGTGACCCACAGTCCTACCAGCTCTGTGTGCTGGATGCTCTCTGCATTGGTCTCTATTAAATTCTGCAAAGGAACTATTTGATGGAGCAAGTTATTGCAGTCCCTTGCTCAGGTCAGAAGACTGACCCCTGTAATTTGTTCATCCCTAAGTAACTCCAGAACTAAGTCTCCAAAAACAACTAGGATTTGCAGAACTAATTGTGTTTGACAATAATTCTTCCCAGTGAAGACATAAGTTATGTCTTAAATGTCAGAAGAGAGGATGATCTGCTCAGCTAAAATAAAATCCTTGTTTGCTCATCCTCAGATGTCACTGGACAACAGAGGGTCCTTCAGTAACAGATCTGGTCTCTGATAAAATCTAGCAGCCTTTCTGTAACAGGATTTTTGATTCCTTTCTTTTCTAAATCAGATACACACCATCAAAGGTCCCGACAAGGGATGGCATCCCCTAGGAGAGAGGGAGCACTAGCTCACACTGTGAGCTTGCAATAGATACAGTGCTGGGATGGAGAACAGGGCTGGATGCCAGCCCAGTGTGATTAACAAATGACTACATGAAGAACAAGGCTGGTAGAAACATGCTGACCAAGACAGAGATCTCCTTCCCCTGATGTGAAGCTCCCAGAAAGGTTTTCTAACACAAGTGAATGACTCTCTGCTGTGCCCATCACAACCTTTGCTTACTCAGCACTGAACACTGAGCTCTTGGGGGAAGCTGTTCAACAACCCCTGAATCCTGGAAAAACAAGACTACAAGCAAAGACAGCCTCAGAAAGACAATAATTCAAAATCAATTGGCAACCAGGAAATTTTTAAGCTACTGATCTGAGGAACTGGGCAGAGCCCCCTGCTTGGGCACCCTCCAGCAAAGGCAAATGGTGCTGGGGTGCCAGAAACAGCACAGGGGGCTGCTGGTTCCTCTCATTGAAGCTGAGGAGAAAAGGGGTGGATGAAAACCTGTCTGACCTAGTAAATCCAGAACTTGCCAATTTGCCAAAAAAAATTTCAATAGCTTGTTTTGATTTTGATGGAGTTATGGGCAACAACAGATCTTGTATTCTGTAGCTTTTACTTTCTGTGAATCCAGTGATTGTGGTGAGGTTTGGAACAGCAGCATTTGAGGGATGGGGAAGGAGGCAGGGCAGAAGAACCATGGATCAGCACTGGATCTCATGGATGATTTACTGTTACTCAGACAAGCTGCTGAACTTCTGGGAAATGTGTTCTTTGCCAAAAGGGGCAGCCAACCCAAAGAGTTAAAGGGTGGCAGAAGGCAAAGGGATCTGCATCAATTCTGTCTGAATGCAAGAGAGACTGTACAGCACCACTTCCTCCCAGCTCTGAGCATGACAGCAAGAGGCACAGCAGAGCAGGGCTCCCACGGGAGGGCTCGTGAAAGCATCACCAGGAATAAAGCATTCTTTTCTGGATGGTTGCCTTGTGGCTGGGTTTTGGGGCAAGCAAGATTAAATGCTGGGTTTTGGGCAACTAAGAGAAGGAAACATAAGTGGGGGGAGAAAGAAAAGGGCGAGGACAGGCACAAGGGGCAGTTTAATGGCCTCAAGAGGATGCTGCTGAAATTTGTACTGTCAGACTGGAGGAGATGGGAGTGATGCCTACAGCTTGGGCTGGATTTTTTTCTGGCTTTACTGACAGGCATCAACTCATGAATTCAGAAGGCAAAAAGAGGGCTGAAGAGCTGTATGAGGAAAGAGGGGAGCTTTGGTTTCTGGCCTTCCTCAGAGTTTAAACCGGTTTTAGCTTTGTGCCATGAAGTTGCTGCCTGACATTTTCACTTCTAAATACTCCAAGCTATTAAGTTCCCTATTGAGTAACAGGGCTTCTTGATGAAGGGGCAGAATTAAGGGATGCAGAGTGGCTCTGGGATCCCCCAGTGAACACACTGTGGCTGGGCATCAATATTCAAACACAGAGGTAAAACTGGTACTTTTTAAAGGGTGCAGAGAGATCATAGAGAAAAAACACCCCAATTGTTCCTGTGTGAAATCTCTCTAGAAGGCAGCCATGGTGACTGGAAGCAGCACTGTGGGTGCCAGTGTGGTAGTTTTCTTGTAGGAAGTACCTGTGGATTAATCAATCATGCAGTGACTACATTACCTAATATTTGAGTGAGCAAATCCCCCCTGATTCCTGTTCCAAAGCCTACTAGGACATTGTGAACTGGTTTATTGTCCTATATGCTTTTCACAAATGTTTCTACATTTGCTTGCCTCGGCAGTCTGATGGCTCCAATCCTGTAGCAGCTTTTTCCATAGTCCTTTGGAAATGCTCATGCTGCCATTCACCCGTTTGGGATACACTTTTCTTCTCACCTGCTATTGTGCTTTACCCAACACTGCTCCTGGGAGGTATCTTGCTATGGGATATGGCTTGAGACAGCTCCTGGTGCCACAGGACATGAGAAGCAGTGGGATTTGTGTGCTGAAGTAAGCTGTGACTGTTAAAAGCATACAGGTGTAGGAACTAACAAAAGCGAGCAGCACTCCAAGACTGAAAACTCTTTACAGGATTAGGCAGATGGGCTACTCCTTAATGAACCTGCAAATTATGGGAGCAGAGGGTTTTCAGCACCAAAAATGTGAACCCTCTGTTTTCTAAATGGCATATATTTTTATTTTTTTTGCCAGTGTCCAAATTACAAAGGAAACTGATGCAGGCAGGTTCCTCTTTGCCACTACAACTGGTTTTCTCCAGCTCCCCAGGGCAAAGAAAGAAAAGGGATTTAAGAGGATCCCCAGGGGCTGTGGAGGGGGGAGAAAGTGCTGTAATTTAAAAAAGTGATTCTGAGCAATTAAAAAGCCATTTCATTCACCAAGAGACTAATAAAACACTGTGCTCTGAATGGAATGGTGAGAGACAACTGAAGCAACCTGATTGCCTAAGGTAGCCATTAATGCCAGCTCCCCATCCCTCAGCTGCTAACAGCAAAACCCATATGTTGGCATGTTGTGCTGTTGTACTCATTTCAGAAGGGCAGTAATAGGCAGGTATTTCCTGGAGAAAATGGTTCCACCACAGATCAGATCTTCTGCCACCCCCCCGCAAGTCGTTAATCCAGAAGAAGCGCCCAGCGCCTCAGCAATTATTGCTTAATTACAAAATAAATTAAATACTTGGAAACAGGGGGTGCATTCTGCGTGGCAGCTTGCTTTGGCTTCTGTTCAACAAAGCACTTTCGTGCCTTCAGCCTTTCCCTACACAACGAGTGCATTAAGAAGGCAAAGCCAGAGATGATTTTGCCGCCTGTCCCTGCTGACACGCGCGGCCCCCGCAGCTCTGAACAAAGCCCACCACAGCTCCAGTGCAGGAGGGCTGGACCTCAGCTGGGGGCTGATCCCACCAAAGAGCCAGTTTGTCCAGGTCACTCCTGTGGGAAATACTTGTCCATCATCCTGAAAACTTCCTGGAGCAGAGGCTACAGTCATAGTCATTCCCATACCTCAGTTCCAGCCAAGATATTCTGGTGATTTCCTTCCAGCCCTTCCAACCTGAGCCAGGTTTTAGTCAACACACTGACACTTCCCTACACCTCCTCCAGGCAGGTCCTCCTCCTCTTTTTTGAGGCACAGTGCCCCAGATTAGATCCAGCCCCCATGTCTCCAGTCTGCCAAGATTATTTGAAGTTGTAGTTTATCTTCTCATGTGCTGAAGCACCTCTCCCCGCTCCATATCACTGCCAGGGGTAAGTAATGATGTATTTCCATCCATTTTTTACTGATTAAAATTTAGAAGGAAATTGACACACACCCCAGTGGAGTCCTGGCTGACAGAGTCCTCTGCTCTGACAATAAGCCATTGATAACTGTATACTTTGGGAATGAGTTGTGCTACTCACCCATTTTTCTGTAAGATCTGTAAGAGGTTTATCTGCACTATTTTTTTAAAAATCCAGTGGTACTCTGACAAACCTTCCCCAAAATCTAGATGTGGCACCAACTGTTGCTCTCTTTCTACTGAGAAATCAAATGTGACTAGTTTAACATGCCTCATTTTTGTATAATCCATGTTGAATGTCACTCATCTCCCTTTTTGTCTCCTAGATGGCTGCAAATTATATGATTGATAGTTCAATTCTCTTGGGTTCCAGAAGCTGACTGGTCTATAATTCTTACTCCTCTTTTCTCCCTCTATATTTAGAGAGAGGCACCATGTTTACATTTTTTCCGTCTTCTGGTGCCTCACCTGCTCTCCAAGAGCTCTCAAGGAGAAGTGTTTGTAATTCTGAGATGGCGCCTCTAAGTATGTACTAAGAATTTCCTTAAACATGGCTGACCTGAAGGCATTTAGTCTTACTAAACTTGTCCTTTCTGTGCCAGAAGGAGGGAATGGCATGCTCAGCCGTTGACATTTGTGGACATCCTCTCTTGCTTCCAGTGCTCAGCATCCTTCATCTCTTTCACAGCTGCACATGCAGGTTCTCGTGCCCCAACTGACACTGCCCTGTCTCGTCTCCTGCCCTTTGTCATCATTCCAAAAACCTCAAGCCAATGCCTCTGAAATATTTCCTGTAAAATTCAGAGACCTTTGTGTGGCTTCAAACTGTCTGCATCACTGTGAAAGTCATACTTATAAGCTTCCAATTGCCTACCAGAGAAAATAAAACCCATACTGTTTCTGTTTTACCTAAGATAATTTACTTTCAATCAGCAAGATGTTTCCAGCTGAATGAAGTTTTCCCATATCAATGCACATCTCTACAATTACAGTGATTTGCTTGAATAAAACCAGGCAAGAAATCACCAGGAGATTATTACACTCACAGAGTATTGCAGCAAATACCTTACAAATGAATGGTCCAGTTCCTATAAAAGCAGACGTGGTCCTCACCTTCACCTGGACAAATAAAGGCATTTAAAGGTCATTGCACAGCTTTCCTACAGAGTGCTGTGCCTTGGCAATGAGGTCCAGCTCTCAGGGCTCTGGGGCACCGAGCTGGTTTGGGCTGGCAGTGGCACCACCCTGGGTGGCACCCGCAGGTTCCCTCCAGCCTGGGTGGCTCTGAGCTCCTCAGCAGCATCTCCCTCCACCCCAGGAAAACTCAGGTCTGTGCAGTGTTCCAAGTCCACTGACACTGTGGGACAATGCAAAGTGTGTGAGATGATGCTGGTGGGTGTAAAATGCTGTGTAAAAGGGAGGAGATGACTCGGGCCATGGCAGAAGGGAGGTGGTGTTACAGGAACGACAGAGAATTCATCCACAGACACATTTTTTGGTCTGTTGAGTCTCATTGGTACATTCACGTTGATGGTATAGACTGATCCAAGGTGGATTTTAAAAGGGGAATCTTGAAACAAATACCATAAAATCTATTTTTGCCCAGCAAACTTTTCTGATTTTTATTCCCCTCCTTTCTTACCCATTTTTCTTTCAAAAATAATCTTTCCTGTCTCCTACCCAGAATCAGGCAGGTTATTCTGGTGGGGCTGGGTAGAGCTTGAATCAAAAGAAAAAATCTAATTCTGAAGAAAACTCTGCAATTTTTGTTTGAAAATGGGGAAAAATAGCACAAAAATCTGACTTTAATATGTAGAGAGGAGGATGATCAAATTCTGATGGAAAATCTCCTGTAATCAGCTACTTTAAATTTATTTTTATCTTGATATGAGGTTAAAAACTTTGTTTACAGGGGAGTTATGAAGCTAAATTCCAGTGATTCTCTTCTCACTCATTTAATAGCCTGAAATGCGATTAAAAACTCCTGGATTATGTTAAACTAAATCAACGCAGATGCCCATGACCTTGTGTTCAAAGGCTGCAAAGGCACAGTTCAGACCTCCGTGACAGGGTGCAAATCTCTCTAAACTCTCATTCTTCTTCTCCCCAGCTGTGCTAGAATGCCATGTTGTACATCCTATTCCCACAAGAAATTCTCTGAGATGAAAATTAACATGACTGTTTGCCTACATGGCCTTTTTTTAAAAAGAAAAACAACTTCCTTAGTCAGGGTCATCTAAGAACTGCAAATGGAGCTCATTTTAAAAAGCATAATTTTTTCAATCTGGACTTTTAACACTGATCCAAGAAATACTGATGAAGCCCCGTGATAGACACCCAGCTGGGGAAAAATCTCCTTTCTGGAGGAAATACCTTTGGGTCACTCAAAACTGAATTCTTACCACCAAAGTATTTCTTGCATGCAAAGATATTATTCTAACTAACCAGATGGTTCACGTTAAAAAATAAGCAAATCCATCAGGCAACTGAAATGCTGCCAAAATCTACAGCTCTGGAAATGGCCGAGCTTACTCAAATCAATTGCAGAAGTTTCACAGACCTGTACAAGGCAGAAGCATTCTTGCTTCTCTAAGGCAGTTCAGTTTGTGCCTAATGCCTCTAAGTCCCTCTGATGCCTTTATGGCATCTCTTTAAAGCCAGTCAAGTGCTTCTGCACCTTAACTGCTGGCCAAAAAGCTTGAAGATGATGTTATAAGAAACTCTCTTGAGTCTGCTCAGAATGGACATTGCTACCATCTTATTTTCATCTGTAGACAAGCAGCTATTGAGCCAACAATGATTAGCTTCCAGACATACAAGAGTCAGATACTGCATCTTCCCCAAAACCTTTGATTTCAGATTGTTTTCAGGTGTATAAAATATTTGCAGAATAATCTTCATTTCCAGTTTAATATAGCCCTAAACTAGAAACATGTACAGCACTCCCAACATGGTGCTGCAGCCTGCAGCCCCGTGGCTGTTTGGAAGTAGCTCTTAGTCTTCTTTTAATTATTATTATTATTTTTTAATTGAGTTCTACATCAATGCCTAATTTTGGCTTTGGGCTGTCTTGAGGGGTGATTCCTGCTTTGGTTGAATGCTGTAGCTGAGATGATAACCCAGGACAGAGATGATTTCCTGGACTGCATGCTGAGGTTCCCTCTATATGTCCTTCACTGGACTGGGGTGTTGGGTTGGCTTTTGCACCCCACATTTGAGATGCACCAATGACCTTCCCATCCCTGCAGTGTGAGGATTGTTTCAGCATTTACATTTTCAAAAGGAAGCAGCAGAGTGAAATACTTTGTTTTTAAGTGTGTGTATAAAACAATTTCAAGAGTGTAAACAGTCTACTGCATCCTGAAGGTAATTAATTAGTGTTGATGAATGAAAGACACTGGTTCTGATACTTCAAAAGAAGGCAAGGCTAGGCAGGCAGAGCAAAGCCAGCTACTGTGCTAGTACTCCACCCAACACAATAGGATGAAATCCTTTCATCCTTTGAAATTTAACACTACAAATTCAGAAAAATAATAGAATTGTTTAGGTTGGAAAACACCTCAAAGATCATAAAATCCAATCCTTACCCTAGCACTGCCAACTCCACCAATAAACCAGGTCCCTAAGTGTCACATCTACATCTATATATATTTTAAATGCATCCAGGGATGCCCGCATCCCTGGGCAGCCTGTTCCAGTGCTTGACAACCCCTTCAATTCCTCTGAATACCCAATCTAAATCCCTCCACGTTCAACTTGAGGCCGTTTCCTCTTGTCCCATTGCTTACCCGTGACAATAAGCACTGCCCACACCAAGCCTAATTGTGCACAGTCAACCATAGCACTGCTTTAACTTGCCAGAGGCAACCTAACAAGTTTTTTCCTGCAGAGATTGCTGGCCACTTGTCCCCAGAAGAGTTCTGGTACCCAGGTGCACTATCCTGCTCCCAAGTATTAATGATCATAAATGAGCTCCTCCTTTCTTGGGAGCTGCAGGTTCTGGTGATGAGGGCCAGGCTATGGGCTAGCTGGGGGAGGTACACTGAGACTCAGGATCTGACTCCCAGCACGGAACTGCAGGGATTCAGTGCCCAGCTCAATCCCAGTCCAAACCTCAGACCCTTCCCCTACAGCATAGATAGGGGATGGCAGTATAGGGGTGTAGTCAGGGGAAGAAAAACCCAACACACTAGCTAATGCAGAAGCCATACAGATTCTCTTTTCCCTGCTCCAAATCAGTTTCCTCTGCTCCTGAGAGGCAGATCTGCCCAGATGGGAAGCAAAGGGTGGAAGCAGGGTGCAGGCAGAGGCTGCCCCTGACCCCCATGCCCTGCACAAAGCTGGGACCGGCGCAGACTTGGGTTTTATGCAATGTCAGGCCACTGGCATAGTTTGGTTTTACTAAAATTTGCAGTTGGTTAACTTTGATAATGTGCCCTCTCCTGGGGCCTTTAATATTAAGATCAAATATTGAATACCCTACATGCACCTAATTAGTTTTAATATGCATCCTGCTCGGCTCAGTAAAAACAGCAAAGAAGCACAGTCAAAAACAATTAGATCAGAACTTTTTTTGATTAAAAAAAGACAGCTGGACTACACAGATTCCTGCAGCAGCATTTGCATTAGATGAGATTGCATTTTTCTGTGGAAAAAGCCTTGGAGCCAAAAGGGTTTCAAATAGCACCAGAGGAGGCTGACAGCTGCATTCTTTGTTGTGCATTCCCAAATAATAATTCAGTGAAGGAAAAAGTGTTCCTGCTCCAAGTGACTTATCGTCTCATCCCATGCAATGTGCTACACAGTCAATCTACTTTGTCCACGCTCTGCCTGAGACCAATGAGATCCCTCAGGGAAAAAAATCCACCGGGCTGGTGATGACCCACATGAGAGAATTCTCATTAATTCCTCGGTAATGTTACATAAGGTCATTTTGTTGAATTAAAATTATTGGGATTAATCCTCTTAAATGTTCTCTTAGATGCAAGGGGGATCCAACTGCAGCTGGATCATCCCACAGCTGGTTCTAGAAAGTCAAAATAGTGTTTTAAAGCCCCATAATGGTTTTGTTAAATTCATCCCCTGAACAAGGACACAAAGCAGCTTTTTATGGCTTTTTTAGATCACTTACAACTTCTGTAAGCTGTCATTAACTATCATCAAAGCCTGAAAAAAGAGGCAAATGGGTTCAATGTCAGTTTTACTGCCCAAACCTAAATAATATTTTTGGTTTCCCATCTGCCTCATCTGAAGTGTTTTGATAGCTGCAAGGTGACATTGCCTTTCCAAACCTTTTCAGATGTTGCTCTCCATAACTAAATATTCTGTGGACAACAGAGGAAACAAGAGGCATGCACAGTCTCTTCATTGCCCCATGCATTTCATCCTGACAATCCAGTACCACTGCCAAAACCCACAATAAGACCAACCCTGTGTATTTTACCCAGACATTAAGAAAGAATGTACAACTCTCTCAGTGTATCAAAGCAAAGCTTTGGTAGAATGTACCTGGTTCCTTGCCCTAATGCAACAAACTTGGCTTCCAAAGCCCCTCATTCCACTGAAATCCACTGGGATTCAGAGTTTCTCTTCTGTGTCTAGAGCTGATCTTTGCACAGTTGACATATTTTTCTGTGTGTCCTAGTTGTATTAGTGCTCATTAGGAATTGTGTGCTGTCATGAAAACACTCAGCTAAAATAAAAAGATGCTTTAAAGCAGCTTTGCTTTTTTGGGATATCAAATCTAGCAGCAACTGTCTTTCTGAAGCAATAATTGATGTGTTTGATTAGGTCTGGTGGCAGATGGGGGTTTTTCAGTACTTTTGATGTTTCAACATGTTAAGCTGAGAAGGAATCAATTCTGGAAAGAGCGATTATGCCATTCCTTGTATCCTGTCCATCTTCTCTGGCACGATTACAGCTCAGGGGCTCCATCTCCAAGCAGTGTGCTTGCCACAAGCCCCTGGGTGTGCTGCCAAGCTGACATTAGCCTCCACTAATCTCAGCTCAGAGATTTTTGAGTCATGGTGTTCCCAGCGCTGCAATGTGCTGCCTTTCTGTTAGAGGATGTAATCAAGCACCACACCCCACAGAGCACAGGCTGAAGGAGAGGATCTGGCTGCTGGGAAAAATCCCTGAAGACTGCAATGGATCCTCCATCACTGGAAAATTTTGCAGTCAAAATGAGGATGTCTGGTGTAGATGAGATACGAGTCCTGGGTGGAGGAACAGCAGTTTGGCCTCTGTCACTCTTGCTGCTGCAGGCAGCAGAAACCCAAACCTTGCCTGTCTAACCGTGCTATTTCTTGCAATGGGGCTGCAAAGTTTCTGCTGTCTGTGCTTGCTGGAGCCCCATGGAAGTCTGCCTGCAGCTGAAGCGTGGCTCTGATACAGCAGGGATAGGAACCTCCCCAAACAGAGGTTGTGAGACCTTGCTTTGGGCCCCTGTGCTCAGCAATGCCAGGTCATGGCTCTGAGCTCTCCCAGCCTGCCTGCTCAGGTCTGCTCACTGAGGCTTTCCAGGCTGAAGACTTTGAGCTGAAACCTGGCAGATTCAGTATTTTAGGATTCTGCCCACATTGCTAATAAGATTTCACAGCAGGAAGGAGGTATATTGCACTTGTGTTTAATTACATGCATTTGGATATATTTGAATCATAACTTCTACACTTGTACTCAGAGAACAGGTTATCTGAAAGGAAGACAAATGCACAGCTTTTACAGCTTTTCCCTGACATCTGCCACAAGGCTTCAAATAATCTTTCAGTGATTCTCAGATGCAGCTGATGTTTAGAAAATACCAGTGGAGAGGCAAGACCTTGGCTGGTCTAACTCAGCACACACCTCTAGATATACCTTACCTGTAGCAATGGGGGAAGGCCCCACCTCAGCTCTGAGTCTCCCACCTAAAACTGTCATGAGAAAGATGAAGGAGTAACTTTTTTCCAGTATTTTTCCAAGCTTTTCAGCCAACCTATTCCAACAAAATACTGTTTGAAAGAGGACTTGAAGATCTTGGGCATCGTCCTCAGTGTCTCATGGCATTTCCTGGCACAGAGGACACCTGCTCTGGTGTCCCTCTGTGTGTCTCTCTCCTATCCCTCTGAGCTAGGACAGCCAGCAAGAGCCTTCATGTGAGGCTGCTGGGACACAGGGTAGAACTGGGAGGTGGGGTGCTGCCAGTAGAGGAAGAGTACAAACATGTGCCACAATGAATACACCCATTGCAAAAGATCACAAATAATTATTTGTCCTTGCTGTCAGAGTGAGCTTGCACTTTGTAACCAGACCCAAGTGCTGTCCTGTGACCTCCCGGTGGCAACGGGAGAGAAGGACAGGGCTCTAACCAGGAGAACTCCTATAAAATCAGCAGACCAAGGGCAGGCAACTGGCACAGAGCAGAGCAGCATCCCTGCATCCCTGGGTGACTCAGCCACCCTGCTGGGACCTGTAGAGTGCCCCTGTGCCCCAGGCACACCTCTCACACCCTCGCTGGGTAAGACACAGGTCCCTGCACTTTCCTGGAGTTTCACATCAGCTTTTGGCACAGCAGCTCCTGCCAGCAGAGAAAGGAGTGATCAAGAATCAAGTATCTGGGGTACCCCGGCCAGACAGTCTTCCATCTCAAAGGCTGGCTTAGAGCCAGGCCGGCACTTAAGTTCTCCTTCCCAGGCCCTTTCTTTGTTAATGGGAGCCCTGCACTACCAAGAACCAAAGCAGAGACTGCTGGGGAGTGATCCTCTGGGGACAGCCACCATGATCCTCTGGGGACAGCCACCATCATCCTCTGGGGACAGCCACCATCATCCTCTGGGGATAGCCACCAGAGAGCCTGATCCTCTGGGGACAGCCACCATGATCCTCTGGGGATAGCCACCAGAGAGCCTGATCCTCTGGGGACAGCCACTGTGATCCTCTAGAGAGAGCCACCATGATCCTCTGGGGACAGCCACTGTGATCCTCTGGGGATAGCCACCATGATCCTCTGGGGACAGCCACTGTGATCCTCTGGGGACAGCCACCATGATCCTTTGGGGACAGCCACCATGATCCTTTGGGGACACCCAGGGAGGGCATACCTGGCACCTCCTCCCCATCCCCTCCTGTGGCTGCACTGCCTGGTGGCCACCAGGCCCAGCAGAAGCAGCAGATGCCATGGTACAAGCAGCTGCCCCTGGGTGTACAGACTCATTCTGCTTCACCACCATCAGCTTTCCAGGAGACACCATAACTGAGAGCAGAGCCACATTTAAACAGATGTGTAAATGTGTTTGCCCATTACATTGGGAAGCGACCGCTGCTGCAAACACCTCAGAACATGAGTTTATTCCTCCTACTGCTTTTATCAGTCTTTGTCATCCCCCATGTCCTCATCTTCAATTGAAAAATTCCTTATTGATTTAATTTGCAAATTTGCCTGTAAGTCTCTCCCAAGAGTATATGAGAAGATGCAAGACAGTTCAAAGTGACTGTTTGAACAATCTTATAAAGCATCCAGATAGATATGGTAAATCTACATCATAATAAATTTATTCCACATCTGATCATAAGAGTTTAGGCTTATCTCTAGTATTATTTTACTGTCCCCAGTGTAAAAGATTACTGCATTCTGGAGAGGTTTGATTAGATTCAGAGAGGCTGAGGTTTAATGAGCATAGTCTTCTTTGACTCTCTCTTCCCACCCACATAGTGGGTGCACTGCTGGTATTTGGATGATGAGCCTTTTTGATGGTGTAGACTTCTGTTTTTCCAAAATCCGTCTAGGAAAGCTTGGAAAGCTCATTTGTTTCTTAAAGCTTTCAGGTTTTCTAAACAGCACAGACCTTCCCTTCTCTCTGGCCAGGCTTTCCTCCTCTCAACCATAGTCCTGTTGAAAGGAACTGCTCCCATCTTTACTACTGTTGGTCAGGGGAGGTGAGCTGGGAGCAACTCTGCCCTTTGGGGGATGTGGGTGGGAAGAAAGGAAAACAAACACAACAGTGATCTCAACTTAGGAAACACAGGTAAAGAAGTTGTGATTTAGCATCGAATAACCCTGACAGTATCCCCTTTAAACAGGGTGATTGTGGCTTACTAATATCCATATAACAGATTAACAACCTACAGAGTATGGGGAAATGCATGATAAAAAGCAGCATCTAATCTATGAGCAGAGGCAATAGTGCTGAGTAACCTTCGGCAAACAAGTGGCTCATTAAGCAATCAATTGACAATGTTAAATGGAATAAGTCACGCTGAATGCTGCTGCTGCCCGGGCAGGGCAGGCAGGAATGGACCCCCGATGGATGGAGTCCATCCCCACTTTGGGAAGGATTGTCACAGGTGTCTGCTTGGGAACTGGAGAGCTGGAAACCACATTTATTCTAACTAATGCCCAAACAAGAGCCTGAGACGGGATCAAAGGTCCCCTGAGAAAACCCCAGGAAATAGACTGGCCTTGGAGCTGTTTCATCCATCTGATGGAAGTGAAACTTCTACTGCTGCTCTTCACTGATACCTCTCAGGGACCCCCAGATCCCTCAGAATATCAGGGCATGATGCAAGATTATTCCCTCCTCTTCATTCCTAAATCCTTGATTTAGAGGATGCTGGGCAATGAGGCTTTCTCCTCTTCTCAAGGAATAATAATCCATAGCACAACACATTTCATCCCTTAAGAAATAATTCCTGCTGTCCAGTCAAAATTTATCTATTGACAAACTCAAAAACAGCTTCCACAATGTCATTCACACAGTTATTTTTAGTACCAGCGCTGCCAGCAGAAATAACAGGCCTGATATGTCTCCTCCCCTTTAGAATGAGGCTTCTGAAATTATAGATGGGAGCACTAATTGAGTACTAAGAATGTTACAAACGATTTGCACTGCTGAGGAATCTGGTAGCAAGGCAGTGTGCTTGCAAGCCCACTTGCACATGCAATTATGCCACTGTCCACTCAAAGAGTGCACATCCACTGGCAGGAGTATTTGTGACCACAGTTTACATTTGTTGCTACAAACCATCCCTGGCAAGAAAGCATTTCGCATTTTTTACCCAAAAATAACATTAATCTTAAAGAACTTCCCCTCCCCTTGTTTTTCATTTGTGGTTCCACAGACATAAGAAGACTGAAAGGAGTCCTTCGATTCTTTTGGTTTGGACTCCTGCCCACGGTTCCAGGAGTGCCCGGCCCACCTCCCAGTCCCACACAGGACCAGCCAGGAAAAGGTTTCCTTGCCAAAGTCTTGCAAGCAACTGTGCACAGCTAAGGCTAAACTGTAACACAGCTACTGAGCAACAAAAGGAAAGAAAAGCTTTCTGTTCTCCAGTCATTTAAACAAATAAGATAAACAGCATTTCCCAGCCCAGGAAGATTATGTGTGGCTTTTGTCTCTCCTGTTTTGGTTTCCTGTGCTAAGCACTCACTCACCCATTCATAGTCACTAATGCCCAAGGCTCAGAGTAGCACTCCCTTGTGTTGATTTCCATGTGTACTTTAGGGTTTCTTTACATACCCAAATCCTCATTATCACTCTAAACCACGGTAAATTACAGGAACAGTGGGCTGATAAAAGTCCCCTTAATTCAAAGCAATAGTGAGCCTATTACTACTGAAAGCACTGGTGCCTGGCTGCAGCAGCACACAAGAATTGAGTGGGAGAAATAAAAAGGACCTGGCTGGCTAAACAGCCGGGATGGAAGGATGTACCGACAGCACAGGGGTGACACAGCTCCATTGGAGCGGGAGCAGACAGGCCTCCCACCAGGGCTGGGGGAGCAGCCATCTCAGAGGACCATTTTCACCTCAAAACCAGTAAGGTTTCCTGATCATTTAAATCAGATCTCTCTTGTCCCCTCCCTAGCGTCTCCCTAACTCAACATACATATTTCTGGATTATTTTTCTTCCAATTGCCCCTCCTTTCCTTAATTTACTCTCCTTTTCTTGACGCATGAACGTTAATGTCAATCTCGGCTCATTTAGTGTCGCCTTTTGCAGCCCCATTCCCTTCAGGAACTGCCCTCGGCAATTTGGATCCTTCCTTTTGGCAGTTTGTCCACCCAGGAACTCACAGCGTCATAAAACCTTGCAAACCTGCGGCAGCAAAAGGAATCATGTCCCATGGAAATCCAGCGTGTCCGAGCTGAATCCAGGGCAGCTGTGGGGGCACCGAGGGCTCGATCCCCCTGAGCCACCTGCCAGAGGATGGAGAGACTCGGAGACACGATGTACTTTACTCCTTACTGCGCAAATTTCCTGGGCCCTGTGCAATTAGGCATCAGCAAAGGGGCTGTTAAGTGCTGGATAGAAACTCTACTGAAATCTGTGAGAGTCTCTAGTTTCTTACCGAAGAGTTGGATCAGGCCCTGGGAATGCATTTGTTTGTTTTTCCCTTGTCATCAGCCTGCCTTTGGCTGAAAGCTATAATCCATTCAGGGAGGACCTGTTTATCTGTGAGAATAGCAGCATTGCTGTGAAGAGGTAAGAGTGGGAGTGTGCTTCAGGCAAAAAAACGCAGATTATAGCCCGGCTAGTAATGAATTCAGCACAGAAAGAAAGAAATTCAGGCTGTTCTAATTTTCTGAATAGATGTAATTCCATTTTGTTCCCTGTGAGTCCCTTCTCTGACAATTGTCTGAGTGGAGGGAGGGAAAAAGGGTTCCAAGCAAAACACTTGTCTATGAAGGATGTTATTAAAATGTCCTACTTGAACACAGGCTCTCTGCAGACCAGGGTTGCAGAATACAAACGTTCTCTTTCCCTTAGACAAGCTTTGTCTAAATTCAGAATGTTTGTCAATTATTTTCCAAAAGCACAATTGCTATCATCAGAATTAGAGCTGGCTTGACTTGTCTTGCCTGATTAAGCACCCACTTTAACAGGGTAGGTTCAGAAGTTCAACATGAACTTGAGGGCTGTTGGATTTGCAGCAGGCTTTAAAAAATGCTCAAGAAAAAAACACAGTGAGGGAACAGATGTGAGATATACAGAAAATAGGGACAAAACCTGAGAGTAGTCAGATAAATTAAAAAAAACTGTGGCGAGTGAAAATCCACTGAAGACTAAGTGGCGAAGACTCCATGGTGAAGGTCTCTGGGTGAACTTTCATCATTTGGCTTCTGAGGTCTCATGCTCCTTCACACCTGCATACAAACTTGGCTCCATAGATTTGCTCAACCTGACAGTTCTTTAGCAAAGAATTTGGCTGGAGGTCTGCAGCATGGATGTCAGTTAAGTTTTAGTACAGAAATTTGCCCTACAATAACTTCCTTTTCTTTATTGGTCAGGGCACCATGTCCCGTCTTGGGCATGTGCTACAAACAGGATGGGTGTCCCACAAGACAGGAAAATGTGTATTTTTGTGGCCATGTGTGAGGTTTGTTCACTGCAAAATCTAAGAGTGATGGGGCTTCCCCAGGCACTCCCTGCAATGCAATCAATTACATCACATCATGACTGCAAAGCCCAAAGGCTTCTCACCCTGTCCTCCAAGTGCTCTTCTTCAACCTCTCCTTGATTTGTGCGAAGAAAGGTGCCTTAATTCTGCAGAGCTGGATTCCAGCTAGACACAGTGACTACCACAGGCTAGGGCTGAAATAGAAATAAACAAGAGAGAACCTGGCTGTCCCTCACCCCATCACTCTCTTGAAGGTTGAAGAAACTTGTTCTGACCTTTCCTCTTAAACTAGAAGACGTTTTGCATATGAATTCTGTTCTGCCTTTTACACTTACATTCCCATACCACACAGAGGTACCAGGGGCACCAAAGCTTTATGAAAAGAGCAAAGGAAACTGGGGAGAAGTGCTAAGGACAATCACGTTCTGCTCATTATGTGAGTAGCAGCACCATTCCCAGCATGCTAGGGCCATGTCCCTTGTGAAGAGGACACAGTCCCTTCCCCTAAACTCTGACTATGTGACTGTGCTATTATTGGTACACTCAGTGCTGAATGGCCAAAGGAAAACACTGCACTGGCTCCTGTTTTTTTTCAGATACAAGAAAGGACAGCAGGCACAAAGGCAAACATAGCCTCTCCTGTGCACATGTGACAGTCACCGCATAAGCGACTCGCCATCAAAATGCCTCATTCCTCCTGACAGGTCTTGTCCTAAAACAATGTCTTAAAGTCTGCAGCTGTGCTGGATTTTCCATATCCAGCTGAAACTGCCAAAAGAACAGCAAAAGCCCTGCTAGCAGAAAAGATGCCTCAGTTTGGAGAGAAAAGCCTTCCCAGCAGTCTGTCTATAAGCAGTGGACATGGTTTTCCATCCTCCTAAGTGGATGTGCAGCTGTGGTATCTTAAAGCAGAGTATGCTTGGGAAAGGGTGTCAGCTCTGCTCCACTTCTGTGCAGAAGTGTGTATAAAGGGTATTTCACATAGACGGAATGGCACAGTTCCTGTAATCAATGAGGGTGGGTTTTCTGCTATATTCACCTAGATTTGGGCTCTTGGCTCTAAAGTGTTTAGTCTATTTTCACATGGCACCTGCTTGGTACAGACTGTACCCACATAAGAACTTGGCTTAACTTGGGTGAAGCACAGTTGCAGTCTGGAACAATGTCGTTTCTCCCACTTAAATGCAGCACCTTTATATTTGTTTCTGCGTTTTACCTCATTGATTTTCTTGGGCTATTTCAGCAGAACTGTTTCTCCTGCTCGCCACAGAATCCCTTGCAGCTCTTCCCTAGTATTTCGCAGCTATATCTTCTTCTGAGTTGTGCTCTTATACTACCACACCAAAGATGAATGGAAACACTGAATAGCACTGTTTGGAAGCATATAAAAACAGTGTGGGCACTTGAAAATCCACTGTACACTCACTCTATGCTCAACACCTTGTCTTACAAGGTGCTGTTTATAGGCACCCCTCACTACCAAGTTCAGGTACAGCAACACTCACTTCTGTAATCCCTCTTTGTTTTCCTAAAGTAGTGGTCTTGCTTTCTCCCCCCTGTGCTGAGAGTTTTGCAGATAATCCACAAAAGAATCCATTTCTATCCCAATGATTGCTTCTGAGCTGTTTTGCCACAAACAGGTCACCCCTTACAAATGAATGAGAGCACTTCAAACACAGCAGCCTCTAATGCTGCCATTGCAAAAGTCTCTTTGGTTTGTATCCCTTGCATGAGAGCAGGGGGAAAAAATCCTGAACTGATCAGCAACAAACCAGCCTCTCGTACCCGGACGATCCCTGGCTTCTTTCCAGCCTCCAGGGGCAGCGAGAACAAAACCCTTGCGGAGCGCGCTGCTCTGATCCCGCCCCGCTCCGGAGAAGGATGTGTTGACACCAAGTGCTGTGCGAAGACAGACTAGAGCCAAACTGAAATGCTCTCAGCTTGGCTGGGTGTCAGAGCACTGCTTGGAGCTCAGCTGATCCAAGGGCAGGTAGTGTGGGGTGCCTGGCTGGGGGAACAATGCTGAGCTTTCACAGCCAGCCTCAGACTAGAGACCAAGCCCCTGTCCCTTCTCCCAGCAGTAAGTTCCCCTCCTTGCTCCCAGTAATGTCCCACAGAGGCCTGTTTTTTGAAGGCTGTGGTGGCCTTGGCAAACAACAGGGGACCTCAGGCACCTGCCTGGAAAAGGAAGTGCACAGAGCATCAGGACAGGAGCTCCTGCAAAATGAATTAGCCCTGTTAACTAGCACACAAATTAGCCCTGTTAACTAGCACACATTCCTTACAGCACGTCACAAGGAAATCCCAGCCAGCACTTCTAAGCTTTATCCATCTTGCAATGGTTTCCACCCTTGCTGTTGTTTACAAGCTTAACAAACTGAAGACTGTTTGAAAGAGATCACTCCTTAATCTGGCTTGTCCTAAAACCAATAGGAGAGGAGGAAGGCAAGGTCATGCATATCCAAGGCCAGCACAGAAACATCCTTATTTATCTTCCCTAAGCTGTTTTAAATGTTAACTCCTTCAAGATATACTGAAATAGTCAAGCTTTGAATTTGGTGGTGACTGCAGGTGGTGGAGAAACCCTGACACTTTGTTAGCAATTAGTTTTGGTTGGGTTTAAACTTTATCCTGTTTGGTCTCTTTAAGCAGGTCCAAGCCATGGGACCAAATATGCAGCTAAGTCCCAGACGAGCATCTCCTGCCTTCTACTTCCTACTCAGCTGTGGGTCAGCCTCAGAGCCCCACTTCTGTGGCACTGCCAGGTGCCTGAAGAAAACAAGCTTCCAAGAGACTAATTATGCATTCCCAACACGAAAAGCCATCCTCTAAATATCTGATTGGGAAACACGGAGCCAAGGAGTGAGACAGACAGCTAAGCATAAAGTTATTTTTTAGAAGCTAAGTTTAAGGTTGGCTAAAAATATGGCCTATCCCTTTCAAGGGTTATTTTGCTTACGGTGTTGACAAGAATAAAGCTATTAGCAACAGAGCATTCCGAGTATTTGGGGCTGGTGTTTGTCTGTCAGTCACTCATCCTCCAAAACACTCTTGTCAACATTTGGAGAGCAAGTGGGATGTACGCTCCAGCCTCCTCCCGGGAAGGCTGGGAGAGGATAACAAAACTGTAAGAGCTGCAAAAACCTAGGGCTAAAGAAAATGGGATAGGGGAAAGAAAAGGACAAAAAAAACCTGTTCAGAAGGAAACATATTAGAAACCCCAAAATGTCTAGAAAATAGTTTTAGAGGAGGGGAAAAATCAAGGAACAACACAAAACCAAAAACAATTGTTTACCAAAAAACCATGAAAATTGAGAAAATAAGATAAAAGACAATGAGTAGAGATTTCATAGGGGAAAAGTGACCACAGGAAAATCAAGTTATCATCTTTTCCTTGTATAGCGCAAGAACTGTGTTCACATAGCACGGATTCCCAAGACATGTGAAACACTTCCCTTAGAAAAAAAGAGAAAAAAGGACTGGAGGGTACCTTAAGCACCAGCCCTGCAGTCTGCTCTCTAACCCAGCTTGCTCAGCTGCCAGGTAGAAGAGGTGATCACAGGGAAATTGGTTTTCTGCTTATGCTTCTCCTTATCTCCCACAGCCAGTGCACGAACCTCTGCAGTCTGCACTACCCCAAACCAGCCTTTTGTCTCCCTCCTCTGCACCTCTAACAGATCCTGTAACAAGAACATGTTGTCTCCTTTCCTCTCCTCAGCTCTTCAGGACTGAGCTCCTAGTGTCGATGACATTCCTTTTTCAAAGGAAATCCTTTGCCTTTCCCCTTGGTGCTCCCTATGGAAGGTAAGTGTTCTGTTGTCTAACAGCATGTTAAACACGACTGTAATTTAAAGTACCTGCTTGGAAAGGGGAGCAGGAACCTGGTAGGGGTTGTTTCTCACACCCACTGTCCCAGGCAAATTGCCTGCTCGATTTCTCCTCATCACAATACCAGCTCCAGCCTCACCCCTACGTCTCCACCACCAAGTTAAAGATCTGCAGACCCAAGAAATATTCACTGCTTAGCACAGCAATTTCTGTTGTGACTAATCCTGCAGTTAGACACCTTTTCCCAGGGATCCCATTGCTGACACACAATCGGCTCTCTCTCTGCCTGGATCTGTGGCACAGTGGAGGAGAAGGCTGCGTGAGCTCAGCCGCAGCTGCTGCTTGTGCCCATGTAACACACAGACAAAGCAGCGAGCTGCCTCTCCCCCCGTGGTGTAGAACCTCTCACCTGGGCTGTGTTGGGAAGAATGGGCTCAGCTAAGCATGCCTGGCAGTAACTGTGGTCTGCAGAAATGGGACAATAATCTGTCAGCAGAGTAAAACCCTGAGGTGCTCAGCCTTTCCTTCAGATGATAGAAATTATTAACTGAGCAGTTCCGAGCCAGGGGGGTTTTGGCACCAAGGTACCAGTAATGACAATGAAATGTGCACAGGCAAAGTGTACCTTTCCAGGCATAACCTGGGGGATGAGAAGTAACTTTACTCAGGCTCAATTTCCACCTCAGTCCATGAAGCTGGCCTAAACAGATTGAGAGCTGAGTCACTTAGAGCCATCTTCACAAAGAGCTCATCAATTTGAGTAAGCTATCAGCCCCAGGCTATAGCACGTGGCCATCCTTGCTTTTATCCTCCAAAGCAGCACTGTTGAGATCCTTGGAGCTCTGTGGATTTACATCAGCAACAGCATAGAAGGAATAATCTCACTGCAATGGTTGTGGTCTTGCTCCTGTTAAAGTTCATCTCAAAGCTCTCAGACATAGCCAGGGATGCAGCTGATGATGCCAGCTGTGCCCATGAGCAAGTGCAGAGCTCAGGAGAAAACAAAATTATTGTCGAGGAAGAAAGCCCCGACATGGAGTTCCTCCCCTCTCACCTGTCCCCTCTGCTCTACAGCGAGCCACTGGAATCTCACATCTGCTTATTGCTAAGCTGCCAAATAGCTTATCCTAGGCCTGAGACCAGCCTGAAAGGCTGCCACGTTCCAGAGGGCACAGCTCCCTGTGCAGGGTCTCCCAGCAGGACACAGCAGGTGCCAAGGGGAAATGGTGAAGCAGCAGTGAGTCCATAGAAAAGGTATGCACAAAACCCAGATCACCATGCTCTGCACTACTGCACATGAGACCTGTGGCAGCATTTAGAAGAAAATGGGGGAATGAAAGGGTTTTGTGAGCAAAGACACATTTCCAGGGTTTTCCACCTCATGGCTTTGTCATTAGCTTTTTAAAGAGGAGCTTCTACAAAGAAAAATACAACCTGACCCACTGGTTCTCCAGAAAGAGGTAAGGCTGCAGTCACCAAGGGTAAAATCCTGTTTGCTTCACCTGTGGGTCTTAAACACACAACAGGCTGTAAATACTGCTTAGAGCAGGTCTGCAGGGTGGAAATAATTTGGATACCTTTTACTGCAAGGGAAGGAAGGTAAATATTCCAATGATATGAACAAATTCTAAATATTTAGTTCTTTAAATAAATAAAGCTTTTACAGATTTTTGGGATCTATTATTCATGGTGTGCTGGGGGCTGTCTAGACTGTGCACCAAGGCATAAAACCATTTTAAGAGGGTAGAAAATGACATTTAGGCTCAGAAAGACGAATCAGTTTGTGTACTGAGTGCTGGTCTAGGCCTGCGTATCACTGGACAGAAGAACTCCAATTACCTCAGTACAAAATGTGCCACAATTCACTGGGCATTGTAGCAAAACGACAAGTAACAAGACCAGAATGCGATTATTTTCTTTCCTAAACATGTTGAACAAGAAGGGGATCTCTGTCAGCAGTAACATTGCAAGGTGTTCATGTCCTCAGGAAGGGGCTCAGCAAAACGTGGAAATATGCAGCTGTGCTAATTCATTCACTGCGTGTGAAATTGGGAGAGAAACGACCTGATTTTCAGCTTTATAAAAACACAGAACATTTGAAGTGCTTTGGTGAAAGTGATTGTTTGAAGCAGTTTCAGGACTAGAAGAAAAGGCCATTGTAATCCTTTTGGGATGCAGCTTTCTAGTTATCAGTATGCCAGCTCATTGTCACCATCAGAGCTTCAATACAGGCTTCCTCACTTGATAAAAACACCACCCTATTTCTTTAACACTTTAAAACGCTGTTCAGAATCCAGTGCTTTCCCTGTGTCTGTAATCACACTGCATGATCTCACAGAAAACACAGCTCACCAAAGATGAGAAGCTCTGACCTGAGCAACTGTCTCGGTGTATTTGTGCTTTTGTCTCAGCATTTTCAGCAGGGTACAATTAATTAAAATTCCTGATTAATTAAAATGTTTTGCAACAACAGCAGCAAAAATTGCTTGGAGAAAAGCCTGTGCAAAGTGAAACTGGAGCCTGGTTGGTATGAATATGCATAGTGCCCAAAGTACACTGTACTGGCATGTGCAGTTTGTGCCCGAAGTAAATGACATAGTGAAGGAGGAAATAGAGGCTTGACAGATGACACAGGGGTGTAAAAATTTACATTACCCCCTGTATTGCCCTTACTGCCCGTATCTCACAGTGCAAGTGCACAGAAATACAGTGGCTTTCAGTACAGCTGGATGAATGCGTGGATCTGCCAAGAAATTAGGACTCGGCCAGTGCTCCTGTTCTCGTTCTGACCATCACTGGCTGAAAACGCTTGGACGAGTTGCTTTCCCCTTCTGGGCCTCAGTTTCCCTTCTGTAAAATGCAAACAACATCACTTCTCTATCTTGTGTGAAATGCTATGAGAAGGAGAGAGAGAAAGAAATACAGTACAGAAAGAGAAATACGTGTTAGCAAGTGGCTCTCTTTCCTTTTGCCTTTGTCAAATCCGTACTATAACGGGAGCCAGCTCCGGCCGCTCGGAGCTGAGAGGAAATCTTTGTTGTGCTCTGAAAGCCCTGCAGCGGACTGTCATTGTCAAAGCGCTGATGAATGGTTCCACTGGGGATCCAGAGCCTGCTCCGCCGGGAAAGCAGCAAGCCTCAATAAACAGCTCCTGCTATTGCCCAATCCGGATAATTAACACTCCCGCAGCTCTACACGGAAAGGGCCGCGTTGTTCAGGAACGCAGGGGGCTCCTGGCCCCGTTCTGTCAGCCCCGGCCCTGGCTCTGCCTCTCAGAGGGAATGCCCTCTTTGAACTGCCAGCAAAGGGGATGAAGTTTCTCCCCTTCCCCTCCTTTCATTTTCATAAAAAAGGATTTCTTTGGCAGACATGATTCCCACTTTAGCAATTTAAGGGCTACATGGAAGAAGTCATACTCTGAAAGAGCAATTTCAGAAAACTGCCTGCAAATGGTGCTGTCTATGCAGCAGCTCTGTTCCTGGAGGGGGTGCAGACTCTGGGCCGCTCATTTTTAGGGTCAAAAATTAAATTTTGCAACTTCCACACCAACGGGGCAAATAGTCAGAAAGAGAGCTCTCTTGCCTTGAGCAGGATTACCAGAGCCCTTCTCCCCAGTGCCAGGCAAAATACTTTCAGGGCAGGATGACACATAAAGACCATACCACCATGGTCACTGGCTATGGTATATACACAAGTCAGAAAAAAATCTTGATTATGAGATGTTTTGCAGATTTTCAGGTGTTTAAGGAGATGACTCATATAAAATTGCTGCTCTAAAGCATATAAGGATTGCATTTCTCAAATCTCTTATATTAAAGTATGATGAACACACATAATTCTTTCTAGTTATATTTGGATTTTTGAGGTTTTTGGGTCCACTGTCAAATTCTATGCTGGTATGGAGGATGACATTTTTTTTAAGGAAAACCCCAAGCCCCAAAATTGAAATTTCTCAAATTCATGTGCCTCCAGAGGTTTTTAAGGAAAATTCAGGAGGTATCATAAGGCTTGCAGGAAGAACAGGAGTGGGAACCCTGCAGTGAATTTCGAGCATAGTCAACACTGACGTTATGAGAGTGGAGCCACAGAAGCTTAACACTAGCATTTTTTTGTTTTTAAGAAATAAATTATAAAATTCAAATTGATTACTATCCACAATTATTTACTGCACTAGAAGTCCAGTTAGGTTCACTGACTGCTCCAAAATTTTGGCTGTCAAACTGAAATGAATAATCCTTTATGTTTTAAAGATTATCAACCCTATTTCTTCTACATTTCAAATAATATTTACTTGGATTTTGCTTCAAAGAGGGACTGGGATTTTTTTATTACTTAAAATCCAGCAAATAACCAGTTAGGAGGCTCTCAGGCCAGCACAGTGTCACAGCACTATGCACCGTGGAAGTTCAGTGAATCAGATTCATTTCCACCAAGACTCAAAGGCAGCAAAGAATATTTCTTGGGAACATAAGTGGCCATGACAAACAGTCCTTCCAACTCAGAGATGTGCCAACCTGTTCTTCCAAATGCTACAGAGATCACTGGCTTTTTACTGCTTCTTTGTTTAAAATAGAGTGTGTGACAGGCATCCTACTCCCTCCTCCACAGGTTCAGCTTTGCAATCAGCTCTCCTTTTCTGTGGGGCAAAAGGGCCACTGGTGGAGAGTTACAAAACCCCTCTCCCAGAGGCACTGAGTGGGAAGACATGAGCATGTACCTTGAGCTTGCTGACATGTTTTGGAGTAGTGATTAGGATGTGGAGGAAGGAGGGGATGGGAGACCCTCTGGGTTTGACCCCTGACTTGGCCAACACGCTGCCAGAGGCACAAGCCAGTCCCTCTGCCTCTTCCCACTCCAGTTTCTCCACCTGTAAAATGGAGCAATGATACCGGTCTCACCTGTGAAGTGCTCTGAGATTCACTAAGAAAAATGCTCTGGATGGGTGTTATCCTCATTTATCCATCTATTATTGCCAGTCCTGTTGGCTTAAATGAGCTCATACATGTGAATATAAAGTATGCATAGGCAAAATGCTTAACCGATTAAAGGAAATATTTTTATAATATTAAGCATAAAATAATATTAAATATTAATTTCTATAATATTTATATAACATTAGGCCATATTTAGGGCTAACAGCTGGTTGCAGAACAGAAAAACTGATTAGCACAAGCAAATATTAATTAAAATTGCAGTCTGTATTCACACACAGGTTTTTTTTCCCATCCCGTTCCTCTGCTTTTTGATTAGAAAATAATCATCACATTACACAGTATTTTCCTCATTAAACTACAAAGATCCCTTGCTTCTTTGGCCAATTAGTGCCCGTGTACAATCATGAGGAATACAAATCAAAGCATGTTCCAGCTCTGACCTAATAAGTTATCTACGCAAAATCTAAGCTCTGCATTTTTCTGTCACTACAGCAATTCTTTTTTCTTTACCCCAAAGCAATCAGCACTGAACAGAACCCTTCCTTTCTTAGGGAGCTACACCGAAATTGCATGGGCTGGGGGCTGCCAGTCCCCTCCAGCTTTGCTGGTGGCTTTGTTTTAATCAACAAACCCCAGGAATCCTTCCACACTCTGCCTGGGTGCGGGGCTGGCAGGGTGGGTGGCTCCTAGGACACAAGGAGAAAGAGGAAGCTCCCGGAGACTGGAAGAAATCTGCATTTTCCTCAGGGCACATCCTGCAAATAGGGCCCTTTGTTCCTGGCGGCTGGTACCCACTTCTCACCACAAACAGATCCCTTCCCGGCCTCTCCTTTTTTTTTTTTTCCCCTCTCAGAAAAAGGCCGTTTTCAGAGTTTGTACTTCTACATCCACCCCCGCCCCAAATCTGTGTAAGTTATTCTCACTTAAACCAATTTTACTTTCCCACTGAGTACCAAAGTGTTGTGAGTTACACTGTGCCGTGCTACTCACGCCCACCCGACAGCCATTTTCTGACCAATTTCCTTCTGACATGCATCTTAACCATCTTCAGCTTCACTTATGAATTTGGCCTAAACTGGAGAATAATATACTGAAACTCTGCTAAAAGCAGTGCATAATTGATCCCTGCCAGAAGGGGGATATGAGCTTTTCTGTTGTTTTTCAGGGAGATGGAGGGAGAGGTGCTAAGAAGGGGGCTGTGTGCCTGGAGATTCAGCTCCTGTTTTCTACTTCCCCAGCTATCTTACAGAAGGCAATTAGCAGTGTCTGTTCATCAGTGTGATTCTATTTATTGAATCTTGTTAATAAGCCCAGAATTAGTTTTCCTTGTAAAAAAAAAAAAAAGCTTCAGTGAAGAATGATATCAGAGTGGCTTTAGTATGTCTACTTGCCTAGGAATAATTAGGTTTAATATTTGTCCAGTGGTTTAGGAAACCTGGGTGATAGCTGTCCCCAGGTGTTTCTCAGTCTGCTCTTTCTCTATGCATCACCTGCTGCATGGCCACCCATTTACTCCTGCATGATCCTCCTGCTCCTCTTTCAGTAATGTTTCAGTTTCTTGGCCAATTTTAGCAAATCTGATGGAGACCTCAAAGGAACTGAGCTCCTAGATGAATTATACAAGGTGTGGTGGAGGATAAAAACACTCTGTTCCATGTCTTGAGGACAGGCATCCCTGAGGATCCAAACTGGCGCTCATTTTTGAGATGGAACTCACTGAAGCTGGAACTCACCATTTCCAATTCTCAAGGCATGATTTGGTTGATTGAGAGGTTTAAAAGGAGGAGGGAGAATCAGTGAGAGCACACCTCTCTGCAGCAGGCACCATCTCTCTGTGCTGGATGTAGAGTTCCTAGTGTGCTCAGGTTACAGCTTGTTTGTGCTCTGGCAAATCACTGTAATAGAGCTGTCCTGATCCCTCACTAACTTCCACTGGGTGGTTCTCCATGGAGAAGAGCCTTTCTCTGTCACTGTGAACTTCCCTAATCTAATTACTGCTAATCAGAAGTGTGAAGAAAAGCATTTTCTCTGGATCTCAGGTGCGCAGCAGGCGGGGCAGCCAACTTGTGGAGTACAGACATCTGTTTGTTTAGGCTGGCAGGGAAAGCCATGCAAACTGCAAATTCTGCTGCATGTCAAAGCAGCTGAAAGCCCCATGAAATGTTGGGATTGGGTCTGGAAGCTGCGTAATCCCTTTGAATTTTCTAGAAAAGGCATGGAAAAATTTGTGATGGCAAAGGGGTGGAATTGGCCTATTTCTGCCATGATTCACCTCACTGTAGAATGTGTGGCACCTGCAGCTACAGACTGACCCAATATATTTATTTACTGAAACCATCAAAGCATCTCTTGCCATGTGCTCCGATCTTCCAGCCCAAATTAGCGGAGGCTCCACTGCTCCAAGTGGAACAAATGTCAGTGTCGTGTTTCACTTGGTCTCCTGCTGCTGCTTTATTTTATTTTGGGTCCTGCTGCCTGTCAAGGAAGAAGCACAATCCTGATTTTGTGAGGTTCAAGTGAGCAATTTCACTTTGAAGCTGAACAGGCCATTGCCAAAGGGTTAATGACCGTTTTTATCAGTATCCTGGAAAATTGAATCTTTCTCCCAATGACAGATCCTAAGGGCTTTTTCTGGCCTGTGTAAGCCAGCACATATCAATTGCTGCCTTTCAGTTGGCTTGGCAGTGTGGGCACTGAGGGTGTGATGTCCCCTGCGTGACCAGTGCTGGCACACCACAGCACCCTTTAAGCAAATCCACCATTCCCAGGCACTGCAAAGGCAAATCATTCCACTGCTAGAAACCCTGGCCTCTAAAAAGCAAACCCATCAAAAGCATGCACTGCTTGCTTTACATTAATGGGATGCATTCCAGGCATATTTGCTCTGCTGATCAATGCTTTAAAAAACACATCCTTGGCTAGGTGTGCAGAAACACATCATCAGTGAAACGAGAGTGCGATAGAACAAGGCTCTTTGATGCAGAGGAAATTTTGTTAGCCCAACACAATCTCAGAATACTTAAACAGAGCAAAACAACTTGTATTTGTGCTCAAATCCTGATGATGTTTATTTACTAGGACAAATATAGCTGAGGGTAGCAACTTATCAACGCTTGCTTTATTTCAAGAGCAAATTGCTACCATGGAACCAGACACTTGATGTTTCCCTGCTATCACCCAACAAAGAAAGCTCGCTTTACTGACTCGGCTAATGACCAGCAAAGTCGCCTCACGTGGATTATAAAAGTAAAAAGGACAAAAGCTTCAGGATGAAAAATAACAATTTCCCTTGCTCGCTTTTGTGATCAAACAGTAGGGAATTCGCAGCAGAAAACTCTGCTTTGAAAAAGAAAAATAATAGTAACAGTGAAAATAAATGACAAGGTCTTGGTTCTATTGAGCTTTAGTGAGCCTGAAAACCCACAAGTTTTGCTGCTGGAGAGTGTATGAGGATTCATTCAAAAGTCAATAATCAGCAGAAAGGGATTAGTGGCTTCCAATAACTGTTCTAACTACAAAGACAGTAAAAGGCTCAAGCAACATCCATTATCTTATCCCTTTATACAGGCTCATGGCCCTGAGCTTCACATGTACCATGTTTACTATTATGGCAACAAAGCAAATTTGATCAGAGCAAAACCAACAAATAATCAAACAGCACCATTGGATAAAATCTGCCTGGGTATTTCATGAGGTTCTTAGCTGCTGCACCCCAACCCAGCTTTCCTGGACTGTGGAATATGTTCTTGCACAGCCTGATGGCATCTGCAGGTATGCAGAGGACT
The DNA here is from genome assembly GCA_013397245.1 of Thryothorus ludovicianus. Lineage (NCBI taxonomy): Eukaryota > Metazoa > Chordata > Aves > Passeriformes > Certhiidae > Thryothorus > Thryothorus ludovicianus. Next base: position 159,633 of record VZTB01001196.1, read on the forward strand.
CTGGCATGCAGGACTGTGCACATCCACCCTTTGAGACAGACTTCCCTTCCTGTTCCTGGACTGACCAATGGCCAGAACCCCCACACCTCAGCTAGATGGGAGCAGAGCAGGACACTATCAGTTTGTTCTGTGCAAGCAGTGAAAAACCAGGTGTGATAAGAGCTGTTTCTCTACGTTTTTCAGGACTCACAAACAGATTTACTTAAAAGATTCATAATGTAAGAAATCAAACGGAAATGGAAAGTTCACTATCAGATGAAATTGGTTTGGCTATCTCTGGCACATAATATTTATCCACTAGGTTCTCAGAGACATCAAGCTCTGAATCAGTTATCTTAGCACAAATCTACAGTTGTAAGTTCTCTCATTTTGGGTTTGAAGTCACATTTCCATCTAGCAGCAACTGGCATGTTACTGCTGTTCCTTATGGCCACTGCCCCTTCAGCTTTACTGTTAACATGTTTCTAGGATAAAAAAGATAATTAAAAGTGATCTGCATGCTAATGCATTCTTCTCTTCATGCTAGAATTTATTTCTAGCTGGCCCTCTGAATCTACCTCAGCAGCCACCCTAACAAGTCTTGAGCATAAACAAGGCACGTGCCAGACCCTATGCTGTAGTGTGGTGTGGGCTTGCAGGGCACATTTGGTTTTGAGGGCTGATCCACAGACCTTGCAGCAAGGATATGAAGCAGCATGGGGAAGGGCAGATGATTGCCTGTAGAGGCCCACTGGATGGCTCGTGGAACAAGGTGTCTGTTCATCTGGCAGAATGAAAGCTGTTCTTCCTTTATGGGCTTTTGTCTTGGAGGAATTGCCCTACAAGCCAGTGGTCCAGAGCAGAGTCCGAGACATGTCTCTTTATTCACTTCTTGGTTTATATTTCCAAGATTTTTCTGGGAATATCAAGCCCCTGAAGAATGCTCCCTGTGGGCCAAGTTGGGATGACTGCACAATGAATGTGTCACACAAAGCAAGGTTAATGCTTCTATAACACCTCTGAGGAAACCTCCTCCTGGTTTCCACACCTACACTGCTGCTGGTTCAGCATTTAATGCCAAAACTGAATGCCTGGTTTTCTTGACTTTTAAGTGAATTCACTGTAGACTGGTCACTGCTCCAAAGGGTTCCAGTAGTTTGTCCTTTGTTCATATGGTGCCTCTCAGAGGGAGAATACACCACATGTGTGCAGGGTCTAAGCCCAAGGAAGACATGAGGACACTACACCAGCTGGTTCCCACTTGAATGCAAACACGTCTCAGGGGCTGTTACAAGGAGTTGTGTGATGTAGAGGTCAAACTGCTTTGGTGTCAACCAGCAAGCATTAGCCGTTTTTGTAAGGGTGTAATGCAGTCTTGAAAATCAGCAAGCAGGGCCAATCAATGCAAGTAGGGTCATACATGGTCTGCAAATGGACTGGAGGAACCTCTTGAACTAAGGCAACCCATGGCAGAATAGATGGCATCTCTAAATAAGAAGTTATGAATATCAGGGAAAGAGCCTGGTGGAGATCTGTAAGCTTGAAATACTTGAGTCCCTCTGTCCCTATCCCTGTTTTTGTGTTAGAAAAGGCAGAGGGGTTGGGAAGGACAGGGAGAGTCTAGATCCACCTTAAACACCACCAAAGAGATACAGACTAAAAGAAAAGATAAACCCAACAAAGGCGCTTGCTGAAAAACCAACTATATGAACAAACCCCAGCTCCTGCAGCTTAGTGACTACACTGCCCAGTGACTCCTGTTCATAAAGGGCTGATTCTCCTCCCTTTCAGAAAACAATGTGTTCCACACACTGAAATAAATAACAGCCCCTCACCAAGGCCCCGGCAGTGTCAGGGAGTGTCAGGCTCTGCTCAGCGGATAACAAAGGCATCAGCATGAAGCCAATCTCCTCCTGCCATTTCAGGCTGCCCTTGCTGCACTGAATGAAATTTTTCTCCTAATGGAAATGAAGAAAACCTCCAGTGCAGATAATCCTCTGTTATAATGGCCGTACATTTGGGAGAGGGGCCAAGCAGTGTAAAGAACAAGTCAAATCTCTTTTACTTAAAGCCTGGCCTGAATGTGATAATGTAATGGCTTTGATTGGGATGTTCCAAATGCCATTCATTGAGATTGACTTAGCACACAGATGATATCAGCCAAAATAATTAAGAACGAGGAATTGAACAGATAGGATCAGCTGACTCCTCCTTCCCAACAAAGCTGGTATCCTGTATAGTAGTGGAGAGGACTACTTGGTTTTAACACTGCTTAGTCCAACCCAGCCATTCCACTGCCCTTTGCTTTCTGTAGAAGGATCAATGACTTTCATCTTTAGCACACGCTGAAGTCCCAAGGGACCCTCTTTGCAAAGGCAGAGTTCCTGGTTATTTTGTGCCTAACCTCCACTGTTGATCACACTTTGCACCAGAATCTGATAAGAATCCCACTGAAGTCTTTGGGGAAGATTCATGTTCATTTCCCTGGATTCTGGATCCACAAGTTTCTTTTAGCAATGTAGGTTTCCAAAAGCGTGGTAGCCTTGGCTGTTGTTTAGCTTCCTAGTATCTGTCATAGCTAACTATTATTTCTGTTTTACAGAAATAAAACACAGCTCAGACTCTGATACTACATGCAAGCTTAAAATGGCTTTCAATTACTATTAGCAGGCTTTTAAATGGGATTGTGGTGACAACCCTAAAGAAGCAAAATACTTAGGGGAGAAATTAAGCTATTGGAATGACTGGTTATATTGAACATGCTCCTCACACAGCTGGCAAAGAGTAAAATAAAGCTGAAATAAATTGATGACGACCACATTCTGGAGGAATGACAGTTTATCTTAAAACAGAAAAGAACATTCAACTTCTCTGCTAGAACAGCTTATGACACTGAGCATTTGGACATCTCTCCCACAAACCAGGAAATCAGTAGCAACCAGAACAACCAAACGGATGACTTTTTATATCCCACACCTGCATAACTGAGCGCAGAAGGTAAAGTGAGTGCAAAATGCAGCCATTCTGAATTTAATATGTTCAATTAGCATCATTCTAATGGCTACAAAGGATGGAAGGCAACAGGGGATTACATTCATCGTCCATTTCAAGTCCTCCAGTTGGCAAATAAACTGAGACTTTTAAAAAAAGAAAAATCTGAGAACCCCAAAAAACAAAACAAAACAAACAAAAAACCTCATAGATTGGACAAGCTTTGGAATGGTTACAAGGCCAAGATCTATTGTTCTGGTTGAATTTGTTACAAGCCCTGGACGTATCATAGAGGAATATCTGCATTTGAATGTTTTCATCTTCCTGGTCATCTAATTCAGCTCCTTCCAGGGAGGTAATTTATTTTCTTCACTGTCACCTTCATTCACTAGGTTTACAGATGAAATCAAGATGCATCAGCAGCCTTGAGCAGGGCGTCAATGCTACTTTGAATTTTCCTTCTCTTCTGTTTAATTGAATTTTCATTTGTATCTCCTCAGTTGTTTCCCCTCCAAGGCCTTTCCCCCCTCTCTCCCCCCTTTTCTCCACTCATCCATATAGATCATACAAGCATTTCTGGCAAGCACCAGCTGCAGATACAACGAGTTCTTGGGCATCTTCTACTTTTAGAAAAGCACCAAGAGCCCAAATAAACACCCGTGCTTGTTCTGTGAAGCTTGAAGTCTGCTTTTCAGAAAGACCAGTCTCTTTATTAACTCCACTGCCCTCTTGAAGACACATGTAAGTCTGTGGAGGGCTGCAGAGCTATGCAGTTGTCACTGCAGTGGACAAAAAGGTGTCTTACAGTCCTGTTTTACAGGCATTTACAGTCTCTGCTTTGCTGGGTCAGCATAGCCAAACAGGACTTTGCAGTAGCATTAAACAGTTATTTTGAGATTCCACCTCCACATTCCCCCAAAATTGCCCTGAGCTCCTGGCAGACCAGCACTCCAAATGCAGTCTAGCCACTGCCTCTCCACTTTCTATTTGTTTGCCATCAGCATAATCTTTCTTTCAGCTTTGAGCCTGCTTTATTAGACACAAATTCACCATGAGGGATCTGAGATGTAACCTGAGAAATCTCCCACCTTGAACTGGTATCGCTTCCTCCAACCACTTCCTTTCATTGTGGGGACTGAACAATTCCTGCCTGTGGTTGAGGATGGTCTCTCTTGCACTGGAAATCTTCAGTACAGGAAAACACACCAATTCCTCCATCCAAACTTTGGAACAAAGGCTAGAAAAGATACAGTTCCTCACAGAGATTCACCAGTCATACTTACTACTCCAGCTGAAAGGGATGCAAACTCTTCTGTGCAGAGAAGTGATTAGGAGAAGCAAGAGAAAATTTCAGACAAAATTATCAGGCCATTGGAGAAAGTTCTTTAATGCAAAAACTATCTGCAGTTGAGCGATATACAATTCATATAACAATTTAAATATTTGTGTCTTTATGTCATTTTACAAGTAAACCATGCAGACCACTGAGGAATATATAATCTAATAGAATTCTGCATTAGGACAGAGATGGACAAAATGACCTTTCCATGATCTACTCCATCACTCACTAGTATAATTTGTGCTTGTAATTCATTATTCTGAAGCTGTTTACCATTTTGTCCATGACAAGGGCAACTTCCATCAATGTGTTCCTGAATGTTGAATTCCTGGCTCATTATCAGAGGAAACTGAGATTCTCATTTGAATATTCACCTTTCTTGCTCTTGTACACGGTACTTGATCCATCACTGAAAAGTTGACATTGGCACTGATGCTCTGTCAATCTGACACTACCTGAGAGATATTCAGAGTATGTTTTGCTACTTAGTGAAAAACTACAGCACTTCAGTCATTAATAATTAAGACTGAGTTTGCAATAGGATATAAGATCTGCTTCTGTACCTATGTAGGTTTGCATTTATTTTTACACTCATCACGCTGCTGTTGGATATATACTGCAGGAACTTTGAGCAAATGGGCCAGTGTCTCTCCACTTACAGTAAGGACTACTTGCAATAATATGTTTTAAGGAGGGCTTCTTGGAGTGTATAAAACAGAGATTAAAAAAAGCTTGCTTGTAACTGAAGTTGAATTGATACAGTTTCTCTGCTTTCCCCCCCTGTTTTCATGTTGGATATAGAAGGATGTATTTTAAAAAGGAAAAGCACATTTTATCATTATGTCTTGTAGCTTGTAGAGTTTTGAGCCCTGCTTCTTCAGCCTCATCTAGGAAGCTGTCTTTTGAGTTTCACCATGGAAAGAGCTTGCTAGAATCTCTCTTGTTGGCAATCTGTTATGTAGGGTCACATCCTACACTGTGAGTAGGGGGTTGCCATTTCTGCTGCCAGCTTTTGCCCTTCTTAACAGCTCTGACAGGTCTGATCTTCTTACTCTTGGCACTTGCTTTGAGCAAGGTTCACATAAAGATGTCAGTGTCCAGTCCATGCATTGTTGTATCAAGCTGCTGTCAGTCTTCTGGATGACTGCTTAGCGAACAACTTCATTTTGTTATCCAGAGCCTGAACTTTATCATGATTCCTTCTTTGACTCCTGCTTCAAAAGATCAAGCTCTGTCCCCTTCTGCCTCTTTCTCACTATCAACACTAAGTTCTTGTCTTGCCTGGTGGAGTTAAACCTCTGCCAGGCTGGCCATTTCTCTCCTGCATATTTGTAAGTGATGTAACAAGTAAACAAAACAAGTATTTAAGGCTTTATTTTCTATTTCCTTGGGGGATAATGCAGGAACACACTTGAGCCAGCAGGTTACTACTGCGAAACGCAATGGGAGCAGTGAATTGTTCTAATTCAGAAGCAAGTAGGGCTTCAAAGAACACTGAACAGCTTGGTGTGCTTTCTTGGTTTTTCCTAACTTCCTTAACATATAGCGTCTTCTTTTGGGGGAAAGGGTGTTTAAGTGGGAAGCCTTCTCTTAAGAAAAAGAGGAACCACAAAACTTACAGAGGAAAGGGATAGGGCAGGTTCCTTCTGGAGCTTCTGAGAAGCTGTGAATGTGAACAAATATCTTTCACAAGAAGATTTTCTAGCCTGGTTTTTTTACAGTGAGAGCACAAAAGGTGTCCTAATGAAGCTGTGAACTGGTGAGCCCTTGTGAGGTCAGGGGAGCACTGGGATAGCTCACTGTCTGAATGGGAGATGGGTGAAGATGCAATTCTGTATCTCCCTTTAAAAGGCAGCAGTGACCCCTGCAAACCACCTTGAGCACCAAGGTTAGGGTAACCACATCAATGATGGGCTTTTAATGCAGGCTTCAAAATTTTCTCCCAATAATACAGAATTTGAAATTGTTGTTCAGTGCTCCTGTAATTGGGATTCTGTAGCATTTTGGCACCTCAAGAGGGAAAGTTACCTTATAAATGACAAAGACTGTGTCTAAGGCTGAGGGAAAATAGAAGAGAGAAGTCTCCAAAGCCCAGGACAACTAAAGCTTGTTACAAAACCAGAGCGATCATTCTAGTGTAAAGCAAACCTGAGCTTTGCATTAAAAATGTAAATGTGATTGAAATAGCATAACCAGATTAAATGGATTTGACCTCTAAAAGCATGAAAGATGGTCTAAATACAGTGAAACAGCAACAAATGGCTGCACTTTCCTTTTCACTGTGTTATGCATCACAGGAAATGTATTTAAAACAACAGAAATTTCAAGCCAGTGAGAGACATGCATTTCTTTTACAAGAACTCAGAGAAAATAAGGCTGGTTTGGGGAAAAAACACCCATCATTTAAATGCCTAAAGGTACCAATGAACTTAGAAACTACTTTTCAATCTTGAATGTGACTGATTTACCTCAAAAATTAAACCCTAACACACAGAACAAACCAGGAGTGACTGAATCCTTCAATACAAGCCCACATCTCAATCTTCAGTACGTTGCTGCCTTCAGGGAGCATTTGACAGAAATTTCTTTCTGAGTTTTTGGTATGTTTTTTAGTTATGTTAACTCATATCAGTGCCACAGTCTGGTTCACTGCACTGCCACACATCACCATACAAGTGCCACCATACCACCAAAGCTGGTAGGGACAGACATCACCAACAAAACAAGATGTTAGTGAAACCCCAGCTTAGGATTTCAGAAGGTGCCAGTAAAATGCTGTATGGAATAAATCCAAGAAGACAACTCAGAAAGAAAGAAACAAACCAAAGTGGTGAGAAGGGGAATTAGGAATAATCAAACAGTGTTGTGCAACACTGTCCCTGTAGTTTCCAATTAGAGGGGTAGATCTTTAGTCAACATTGACATTAGGAATATTGAGTAAGGACACTAATTTGGATTTTCTTATCACAGAATCATTGAATAACTTAGGGTAGAGATCCTTGTCCAGAGCAGAGCTACCATCTCATGTAGGCCAGGTTCCACAGGTCCTTGTCCTTTTGAGTTTTGAAAATCTTCATGGATGATGACTCTCCCCTTTCCTGGGTTCAGTTCCACTTTTGCATCAACCTCACCATGAAACATTTTTTCCTTATATATATGCCATCTTAATTTCCATGAAATGCTTCTATGTTGCCTCTCATCCTTTCACTGTGTATCTCTAAGAAGAGTCTGGCTTCACCTCATCTCTGGCCCTCTTTGGGTGATGGAAAGGAGCAGCAAGGTCTTCCTCAGCTTTCTCTTCTTCAGTTCCCTCAGCCCCCTTTTACTCTGCACCAGCCCCAAATACTTTGGAGGGCCCAGTTTATCAGAGATTCACCTCTTTATTTACGAGATCCAAAACTGAATTTGACATTTCAGATGTTGCTTTGTGAGCGCCAAGTGGGGGGGAACAGGAAGATTTAATTCCAGATGATTTCACATGACCTCATTTCTTGAAGTCATTAAATACATATAACATGCTACAATTAAACCTGATCTTCCTAAAACCAGTGTTTTTTCCTTCTCCTTATACAAGTAACATGGCAAAAAACTGTAACTGAAATGAATTTGGAAGCTGGTACCTGAGATCTCCTGTGGCAAAAGAGAAATCTATGTGGCATGAAAAAGCCCGTAACACAAGAATAATTTTTTCCCCTAATCTTTTATTTTCCAAAAGGTGTAAGAAACAGAATAATATTTGGACAATGGTTAGATACACAGACTGACACTAAAACTGGGTGGCAATCAGCACAAGGAGAGATGATGTGGTCTTCAGCAAGGCTCAGGTGTTAACCCAGTTCTGTTCAAGCCTGTTGATGTGCACAGTATTAAAAAACTCAATTGTTCTGAGGTTTGGGGTCTGAGCATGAATGAAACCAGAGCTACCTCCTAAACTCAACCACGTCCAGATTAGCTGCAGCTCTAATTTGGAAGCCCTGTAAGTCCTGTGGCCTGACTGAGCTGTACAGTTGTCACACAGCTGTGGGGCTGCTGAGACCCAGCAGCAGAGTGAAGCACGGAGGAGCCTTCAGGAGGATCCAGACAATCGCTCCTCGAACGAGGAGGATTCTCCTGGAGAACAGACTGAGCAGGATGTGTCTGAGAGCTTCAGAAAGGCTCTGAGCTGCACCAGTGTGTGCCCAGCTTAGCAAGGGAGCCACTGAAAACGTTATGATCTTGGTTATTTTTAAAATCTCAGTATATTTACCCAGTTACTTTAGAATTTAAATACACAGTTTTGACTGGGTTTGTATCATTGTTCTGGACACGTCATAAGAATTTTTTTCCAATTTTTTTAACTGGAAACTCAAAAACCTATTTCAAAGACCATGAAGGAGCAGTGAATAAAATAAGAATTCAAATTTAATCCTGTATACTGTATATCTGTTTATGCCAGAAGGCCTCACCTTTTGATCACAGGTGGGGAAATCAGTGCTATTTGATCTCAGTGATCAGAACTAAAAGTGCCAGTGTAATAATTCAATTTTCATGCTCCATCATGTAGGAAAAACTTAATAATCTGTTCAGCTAAATATGCATTTAAAATATATTTCTTGAAAGTCTTAGCAAACAGAAGTAGTAGGTAAATAACAACTTTAAAAAATAAGGCTAGATTCTGAATTTTTTACAGAACCCTATTAAAATTACTAATCACAAATTTTTTATCATTTATGGGCTCTCTTACTGTTTCTTTCCTCTTCATGTGTTTGTTGTTGTTGAATGCTTTTAATAATTAGCTTTGCTGGAAGACACTGAACAGACATCAATATCCCTACAGAAAATACCAAGATTTTGATTTGCTATCAGTACCTGGAGTCCCCAGTGCCAACATGAGGGCTTTCCTCATTCCTGCACATCCCACCTCACTGCAGAGATAAGATCTGGCTGGTGCCAGCAACATGCTTCCAGGGGAATTCTTATTAAGCACAAGGCTATTGCCAGGAGGAAGGTATTGGGGGCCCTTCCTCGTTTCTAATGTGACCCTGATGCCATCAGTCAGTGCTGGAGAAATGCCAGCCCTGGAGCTGGGATTTGGCACTCTCCTGTTCCTCCTTACCAGTGTTCCACAAAGGCTCAGGGCACGCAGAGAGATGCAGATAACGAACCATGACCATCAGCTCATGTATCTACCATTTAAACATCTTAAATGCACACATTGAGCAGCATCAGGTTTCCTGCTGAAGAACTGGCTGGACAGAAACCAACAGCAACAAGTTGATACAGCACTGTGGCTCTTCCTGAGCTGCAGAAGCAGGAGGATATAAATTCATTGTACCGCTAAATTGAGGAAAACAAGGGCATGCTTTAGGTGCTTTCTGCTTTATTAAGTAAACATCTTCTCATTCATGTGGAAAATTTTTTCCAATTTGGCTAAATAATTAATCACCAAAGAGTGACTGGTGATTAATGAACACTATGATGACTTTCTGAGGTGAATGCTCATCACGACAATTTTCTTTCATCCCAGTGATTTGTGCTGGTGTTTCTGACAATGTCTGATGATAAAGGCTTTGCAGTGTCTGTGGTGAGGGTACAGATATTCCAATGACAAAAATCTGTCCATTTTAGAACTTACAGGAGGTGAGATGGGGTCTCCACCTAACCCTGGGAAGGAGCATCTATTGCCTGGGCATCAGTGCACCAGCCTGGCAATAAGTGAATAATTTCTTATTCTCCCAAGGCCCCTGCAGTAAGAGCTCTCTTTGGTCAGTGGAAAGAGTTGGTTTATTTGCAACAAGCTAAATCACCCTGTAACCACCCCTGCTGTAACACCCTTTCACACTGCTTATAGATGTAAAGAGGCTGTGAGTAAATAAAAACAGATTCCTAAAATATACTGAATCAAACACTCAGTTCTGCACTACTTAAGAAGCCAAGCTGATTCTGTTACATTTAAAACTCATTATAAGGATGGTATTTCCTTCCTGTGGATGATGCTGAGCAGAAACCTTCATGCTGTGGAGGAGCACCTGCCATGCCAACCATTTAGAAGCACAGTAGAGGATGATAAATTCACATATATTTCACACATAATATTCACATATTGCAATCTGTAATGCAGATCCACATTGTGGTGCCCTGGAATTAATTTTAAGATCTCACCATGAATTTTGGAGAGACCCAGAGCTGGTCTGCACCAGTTCCACACAAAATTCTCCCAGAAATATATTCATGGGACTATTTGATTGAGAGACATTAAAATGAGATACTGTCCCTCCTTTGCTGTAAAGGCAGGAGCTGGATGATAGCAAGGTCCAGCTGTAATACATAAGGAGCACTGTACTGGCAGTGAGGAGACATTTCTATATCACTGTGAGACAGAGCACACCACAGGTCTAGAAATCCACCTATAAAACTCCTCATTTGTTACCTAGATAATTCTGTTTAACATCCATTTTGTGCACTCAGCCTTTCCTATACACTTTTATTTAATGCTTTAAAACTGGAGCTACTAACTCCAATCAGCTCTAAGAGAGTGAGGATAAACCACCAAATTCTGCTAGGAGGTAGTATACATTTTTATAATTTACATGTTATTTTCCTCAATAGAGGCCCATTCTCATCTAATTCCTTTCTGTAATGATTTCCAGCCGATGCAGAAATACTCCAAGTTTTATACCAGACTGTTATGGTGTGTACAAGTTGCTGTTGATTATGCTCTTGTAGACGAGAGCATTTAATACAAGTCTGAAGTTGCTGGAATCTCAAAGCATGTTGACTCACTGCTCTGCCTTTCAGACTGTTTTAAGCACTTGGGGGTTATGTTTCAGAGGAGAGATGCACGGAGACAGAACATCCATTGCCAGCCTCCCTGCCAAGGTGTAAGACTGGGGTCATGAATTCTCTGAAGAGGATATTTTCTCTTGGATAAGTGAAAGGCTGCTGAACCACTCAACTGAAGACATCCCTCATGGCCTCCCAATGGAAACATGGATCTCCCCATTCCTATGCTAAGTAGCCTGACACATGCCAAAGAGAAGAAAATCCTTTTCCTTGTTATCAAATCCTATATTTCCTACCAGTATTGGATCCTGCTTCTGCTGAAACCTGCTCCCAGTTTTCCTGCAACATCTCAGTCCTAAAGAGTCAGTCAAGAGCTCTGGGCTTTGGCAGAGATCACACCTCAAAGCACTTACTAGGATCAGCATCTCCCAACCTTTTCCCATAAGCAACTCCTGCAACATGAACCAGCAGAATTTCTGCTGAAAGACTGCACAAGTTATCCTGTAACAAACAGAACGGATGAACAGAAATAGATCTTTGGCTCCTGAGGACACAAGACCCCACAGACGGGGCTGGTGGGAAGAGGAGGGTTATTAACTCTTTATATTGCAGGAGGACCCCGTGTTACCCATCTCTCTCTCAAGCTGCTGTATTCCAGCTCTTTTGTTTGAAGCTTAGATAAAAGGTTTGCTGATGATCTGAAATAATTTTTGGTGACCAAGCAAAGCAGGACATGCCCAAGAATAAAGAAAAACAAAATAATTTCACCTCTGCCAGTCCTTCTCTTTCAATGTCAAAAACTTTATTGATTAGTAATTGGAAAATAGGCGTGATGTCAGCTTACTACACAGTTTCCTGAGCTCTCTTCTGAGGGCACTCTTCAGTTCTTTCTCAATTAATGTGAAAGCTGGGGAGAGTAAGCATTTTTATTGGTAAGTTAAGAAATGCTTCCATCAAGAGTTTTATTCTAATATCGCAGTAAGTACACAATGATTGAGTTTTGGATTAAAATACTTTATTCTCCTTTTTTCTCAGCACTAGAAAACTGTCAGTTCCTTTGCTTTGTGTTACTCAGTAATGTTTTTCAGCCTTTTGCCTTTTCTGATTTTAGGTAAATTCCTAAGAGCATCTTATAATCAGGACTGTAATCCTCCAATCTCCCTTACATCTGTCATTTTCCTGAATGGTCTTAAAAATAAAATGAGAATGATTCAATTAACAGTTTAGCGGGATTTTTACATTAGGCAGAGCATTCCTTCAGCATTAGAAAATATGTGGTACAAATCATTAGTATTTCCCTCTGTGAATAAAAGAAAAAATATTTTAAGGCAAGAAAAATGGCTGTGGGTTTAACGTGCCAATGCCTTCCAGATCTTTTTATTTCTTGGGTTTGATTTTGTGAATGAAACTTAACAACATCCAGGATCTCACCAAGTGTCATGCAAACATCTGAAATTCATCACATCTCATAAAACCTATAGATTGAACAGATATCATCTCCAGTGTAGAAAGAACTTGGCCCAAAGTCCAGTGAGCTCAAAGAGAGGATTTGGGGTCAGTAGCATTCAAATTGATTTGAAATAAGTGAGGTTGCTGGTTTCAATATCATCAATGCTAAAAGGTATCAGGCTTCAAAAGTAACCAAGCAACTGAGATATATTTAGTTTCCTCACCTTCATTTGGGATGTTTTTTATTTTGCTTTCAATTCTTGAGTACTCAGGCTAGAATAAGGTAATTTATTTTTTAACTTTTCTCTAAAGTGAGGAGAGCTGGAAGTTTTCTTTCGAAACCAAAATACACATCTAAGCAAAGACCACCTGAAACCAGAGCTGATTCAGTCATCCATCAGGTGAGTCCAGGCTCCACAGAAGTAATTTCAGGCTCTACACAAACCCACAAATATCAGGAGATTTGCAATAGCACCAGGAAAAGTGACGAGACTCTTAAACACCCCGGCCACTTGAATTTGAGGTTTTGGCAATTCTCACCTGCTGGAGCTCCTCTTTAAACCAACATAATAAAAATCCCATCTTTCACACTCAGTTGCACTGAGGGTGTAACCACGGACTTTAGAGTGTAGAGGGCAGGTCTGTCTGTGCACTGTGTATGGCTGCTGCCTTGTCAGAAAAGCTTTTTGCCTTCTTCACTACCTGAGCAGGAGTTTGCAAAATTGAGCTCTCGGACCTTGCACTTGTATCATGATTTCTGGCTGCATATCCACCAGCTTCAACACTCAGTTGTGATTTTGTATCCTGCAGATCCAAGAGAAACCAAGGGAGCTTGATACTTGCAAAGGCAGGCTGTAGTTCTGAAAGGGGACTGAAGAAAACCAGGCAATAATGAGTGTGTGAGACATTCCTGAGTGCCTGGCTCTTACTCTACAGCAACCTGCTCCTGCCTTGGCCATCAGTGAAGCACTTCTTCATTTCACACTTTCTCTTGACCAGACCAAATGGAAGAGCCAAACAGTGCCTTGACCTCCATTTATTTGTCTCTTTTTCATTCTTCACCCATTTTGATTACCTTCCCTGTATTCCCCAGGTAAGCAGCCTGGAGAAGTCGCATCAGGTGTGAAGTTGTATGCCAGACAAATGGGAAAGGACGGATTGAAAATCACAACCTTCTTTCATTTGTTATCTAATTCATTTGTCAATCTAATATCTCTTACAACTTCTGGGTTAGCCAAGCCATAAAACAAAACAGATCCCTGGTTACATTTGTGCAGCAGATTTGTCTCTTTCTTCTGAGCTCATTAAAACAACTGCTTTCATCTCATTAGATTGCTAAAACATTTCCAACAGGACTAGATGTGTCATGTCAGAATATGACAGGCAAATTTCTTTTAAGGTTTTAAAACTGGGTTGGAAGAGGAGAAGCTATGCAGTTCACTGTTGTCACTGAAAGATATTTTTACTTTTATGAGTCCCTAAAACAAGAAACAAATTAGGAACTGTCAAGGAAAAAGAAAAAACACAAACCCAAAATGTATTCCATCTTGCCTCCTAATATTGTTACTGCTCTCTTCGGAAATCTCTCTCAGTCTAACAACAAGAACCTTAAATATAAAAGAAGGAACTATGGTTGTTAATGTTTTGGCACAATTAAAAATCCAAGAGGAAGGAAATAAATGCTGAAAACATGATTACCCTTTGCAACTACAAGCTGAAATTAACACCTCACTCTTCTCTGTTCCCAGCTCTTCTTGCCTGATTCAGGGGCAATCTCCCAATGCTGTGCCACTGCAGAGTGTGGAACATGACACCCACAGCATCCAGGATGCAAGAAAGCATCTGTGAAGGTGGGGAAAAAAGTTGCAGTGAGGGGAGAGCCCCCTCCTACAATATCCTCCACTGGGATGATCTCTCTTGCTCAGGGCAGGTAACACACTGCCCAGCTGCCATGCCAACATCCCAGAGCTGCCCCAGCAGGCTTTTTGCTACTGGGCTCCACTGCCAGAACAGCCCCACTGGATCCTCCTTCCTGCTGGGGTCCATGTGCCACATGCACGGTGCCAAATCCACACCCACGGCAGAGTGCACTGGGGCAGGTCTTGGGAGAATGACACAGCTTCATCTGAAAGGCTGCAGCTCTTTCCCCTGCTTATTGAAACCCAGTTCAAATACTGCCCAGGTGCAGCCTGTCACTGCCCTACTTTGGGCATTAAGTCACAGAAATCCTGGAAAACAGCAGGAGATAAGTAAGGATGAGGATGGCTCGGCCTGACCTGGTGCTCTAGTGAGGTTCGTGCCTCTGAGTTGCCAGCTCACAGCACGGTCAAACAGCTCCCAGATGGAGGCAGAGCAGAGTGGGGCTCTGCATGCAGTGCCACAAGGCAGAAGAGCTGTGCTGAGTGGGACAGACCATGAAGACCCAGTTTGCAGCCCCATCCCTGGGAAGATGCTGCAGAGGTGAAACAACTGCGCCGTTAGCCCCTGTGGGATGAAGTATTCCTGGGGGAAGGGGCTGCAAGTGTGAAATCACTACGGATTTGAGACACAGACATGCAGCAAAGAGCACTCAAGTGGGTGTTCACAACACATCATTTCATTTCAATGGCATTTGGCATCAAATTGCTGTAAAACCAGTGGGCGGGGACTGCTTCTCACTGAAGAAGTTCATTAGATTATAAGTAATTTGGTTACACAGAGAGCAAGTAGAACCTGGGGCTATTTTGAGGGGCTTTTTGAAAAAGGTCAGAACAATATATCAGCCGGCTGTTGGGACTGATGGCTGCTGGGGAGAAGATAGTAGATATTTCAAGATAAGCACTGTACACTAGTGTATTTTCCTCCTGATTGTATATTTCCACCCTTCTCATACTTAACCTAAAAAACATTTTGTGAAAACTGGCACAGCAGAGAACTCTATCAGCTGAGTTACTACCAGCACTTCTGGCGAAGTGGCACATAGCTGCTCTGGAGGACATGCAGGGCTGGAAGCTCTGGCATCTTGTGAAAGGGAGCTGGACCCAGCTCTCTACACCCAGCTCAGCAGGGGACAGAGGCTGTTGCTTCTGCAAAAGCAAAATCCAAAACCAAATCTCAAGCTGCAAGATTTTTCCTGTGGGCAGGTGAAGCCATGTCTTCTCTGGAATGCCACACCTATCACTAACCCCTCATTTGGGAAGGTGAAATATTGCCCTGGCTCATCATCCAGAACGGTGGCTGCTGAGTAGGTGGCAGGACCTTGTTTTTGAAGCCATGCCAGCTAACTCAGCCTCTCTGTGCAAGCACGATTAAACACTGAATTCCCTGGAAGCCTTGTGCTGATGGCAGCGGATGGTGTCCCCACCCCAGCCCTGCTCACCACTGGAACATTGCATGGATTTAAGAGTCCTGCTAAGCACTAAGAGATGGAGTGCTTAGTGTATGCTCAGTGTCCTGCTCCGCTGGGGCTTTTGATGAACAAGCACATTCACCAGAGTTTTAAGTCCCCACAAAAATATCCTAGAACAACATCAGTCTCCATTTCATGCTACAGTCCAGGTATTCCAGAAAAGAAGATTATCAGTTCCAAGTTCTGCATATGCTCGACATTTATTTGAATATATAAGATCTAAAAAATGTTAACATCCATTGCACTCCCACATCATGAATTTACTGAGATAGGGTGGTGTGAGTGGAAGATGAATTTCTCTTGTCCAGTAACTCTCACCTTCTAGCTTGGATTTTGAAGGAAAGCCCCAGCTTTGCTTGGTTACAGATGGTTTTTAGATTAAGCTGAGTGAAAACAGAATCTGGTCACAGCCTGATTCTGAATGCTGTGGCACACTCTGGAGACTCATTGGCTTGCATGGCACAACCATGCCTTTCAGGACTGTTCCTCTGACTAGCTTGGCTCTGGCCCTTCATTTTGAGGCATGGGTAAAAGTATCTGAACTGAAGGACTGGTTGTGAAAAAATACAGCAAAATTAATCAAGTCAAGGTGGAGTAGTCAAAGTGCAAGGTTGAGGGTGTTAAAACAACCATGGGTGCTAAGAAAAGTGTCATTCCTAGCCTGTGCTGCCACTGTTTGAGATGTACATTCAAGACACCAGTTCCATCTCTCTGTCATTCACCAGTACCTCTTTTTTTTTGCTCAATAACCCCCCCACTCACTAGCTAAAAGGTATCTCCAAATATTTCACTAAAAAATCCTGAATTAAATTTACAAATCCTTATCTCCATCCTGGCTACACTCTCAAATTACTGTCATTTCTATTTCTTCTCCAGCTACCTAACATTTCAAGGATTAACTGGGAAGTGTGTAACCTCTTCTAGTCCTATGAAACAATGTCTGCTCTCTGTTCCTTTGTCTTAGCATTCTCCAATCTGTCTACAGATTCCTGTGCTTGTTTTCAAGGCAATATCCAAGTGTGAAGCTGCTTTAGCCATTCATGAGGATGAGATTTATTATCTAGAAGCACACCAATAATACAGTATTAAAAAAAAATAGCACTCTTTCATCAAAATCTAATGAACATGCGATTTAATCTTTATTAAGAATTCATTAGGTTCTCAGCAAGGCTGTCTAATGGAGCTTGACCAGGTGAAATGCTAATGCCCACATTATATTTAAATTAATTTCCAGCAATGTGAGTTTCCCCGCGCTGTTCCCTGCACACCGCTCTCCCCGCGGCTGCGCGCCTCTCTCCAGCTGCTGCTGCCGTGCTCATGGCAACACCGCTGTCCCCACCCCAGCCTCCGCACACTTCACTGGAGTTTCCACGCTCACCAAAGCCTCCCAATTCCCAACACTACAAGCCCATCCATCATAACAGCTTCCTTGACGTTTTCATATCAGGTACAAAGCTGCAAGCCTAGCGTGTTTTAGTTTGAGTTGTTTTAATGAAATGCATGTGTATATAAATATATATATATGTATATATACACACACACACAAAACAGGTATATTTCGGTCTTCTATATACCAATCTAGTCCAGAAAACTGGTTATTATCTTGATGTGATCTGCTTCAAAAAACAAGAGCTCTGCTCTTTGGAAAACAAGAGTGATTGTACGCTTATTGTGTAGCCAGTGTGGTCACTGCCTGCCCTCCTGCCTATGGGCTCTGTGTGTGCACTCTGCTGTTGTAGATCCTACAGCCTCTCCCTTCAACCAAAACCCATCACCCGCCATTCCAGCATGCTTCTGCAGAAGCAATTCCTAGAGATTAAATAATTTATTGGTGTTCATCTGCAGCGACATGTCTCCTGATCCACCTTTTGCACACAAACAAGAGCACATCAAACCCACCCCACCCCAGACCCAAATCAAACAGTGGGAGTGAAAGGGGGGGGAAGCCCCCTTTCAAACAGTGAAAGGGGATAATCAAATCCTCTACAGAAGTAGGGTACACAAACATCAGTGGGGAAAGCCACGGACACCACTGTGCACTGGAGGCGAGTCTCCTCACAGTGAGACCTCCCAGCCCCGCAGCGCCTTGGGAAAAGCACTGCCTCAGGCGGGGATGATGGTTTCATTGAACCCCCGAGGGGTGGGCACAGCGGCCACAGAGCTGATACAGAAATATCCGGGTCACCCGCTAAGCCAGCCTGCCTGGAGGGGAGCTGGGCTGAAGGCCCAGATCTGCCCCCGTGGTGCACGCACATGCACACCCACATTCACACTCACTCACACACACTCACTCACACACACCCGAGGCGGCCACGGGAGCTCAGGGCAGCAGCTTGCGAGGGGCGCGGGCCCCTCTGGTTGTTCCGGAGCCCCTCAGGCTTCTCGCCGGCCCCTCCGGAGGCAGCCGAGCGCGGCGCGGGAGGAGCCGCGCGGTGCCGGAGCGGCCCCGCCGCCGCCGGTTCGAGCCCCCGCCGGNGCAAAGCGGCAACCGCTCCCAGCTGAAATCCAGACCCTGAACCAGCGCCCAGGCTCGTTCCGTGATGGCGCCCGCCTCCAACCAGCCCGTCATGTTTGTAGTGGTGGGAGGACGGGG
>VZTB01001197.1:0-28286 GCA_013397245.1 Thryothorus ludovicianus
GGCATTTGGGGGGATTTGGGGGGTTCCAGAGCGGCTGTGTGCCTGCAGCACCCTGGGTCCGGCTGCTGTGACAGCAGGGTTGTGCAGCAGCTCTGGTGACAGAGGGCAGGGATCCCTGTGACACTGAGCTGTGCTGGCCTGGCAGTGCCATGCAGGTGACAGTGCTGCTGCATGGCCCCGTGCACGGCAGCAGCTGTGCAGGCCCTGCGCTGTTTGCGGGGTCCTTCTGTGACTGTTCAGTGTTCCTGAGGGCACTGCTGGGGGGAACACGGGGATTTGGGGGGTTCCAGAGCGGCTGTGTGCCTGCAGCACCCTGGGTCCGGCTGCTGTGACAGCAGGGTTGTGCAGCAGCTCTGGTGACAGAGGGCAGGGATCCCTGTGACACTGAGCTGTGCTGGCCTGGCAGTGCCATGCAGGTGACAATGGCCCCGTGCAGGGCAGCAGCTGTGCAGCCCCACAGAGGCTGGGGCAGTGCAGCACAGGGCCCTGTGGGGCTGGCAGCAGTGGCACTGCTGACTGTGTGTGGGTGTGAGGGGAGCTGGTGTTGTGCAGAGTTGTTGCCATTGTGTTGTTGCCATTGCCAGGGCTCTGTCCCTGTGCTCCCAGTGCTGTCCCTTGTGTCCTGTGGAGCTGGAGCCCCCCTGGGATCGATGCCTCGCTCAGGGGAGCTCATTCTGGAGCTGGGCAGGTTTTGGGTTGGGAGGGGACAGGACTGTGTGGCTGTGACACCTCTGGAGCTCGGGAGCAGGAGGGTGGCCCTTAGCCCTGCACACAGTGTCACTCACCTGGCAGGGGCTGTGTCACTTCTCACCTGGGCACAGGGTGACAGACAAGTGGCAGCGGCTTCAGACTAACAGAGCAGGGATTTGGATGGGAGTTAGGAAGGAATTGTTCCCTGTGAGGGTGGGCAGGCCCTGGCACAGGTGCCCAGAGCAGTGTGGCTGTCCCTGGATCCCTGGCAGAGTCCCAGGCCAGGTTGGACAGGGCTTGGGCACCGGGGATGGTGGAAGGTGTCCCTGCCCATGGAGCAGGATGATCTTTAAGGTCCCTTCCCACACAGCCCAGGCTGTGATTCTTGTCAGAAGCTGAGGAATGAGTGATGAATAAACCTGCCCATGTCAGTGCCACGTCCATGCCTGTATCCTACCCCAGGTGTCATTCCCATAACCATTTCCTTTTATAGCTGCAGAGCATTCAAAAATCAAGAGCACCTATTTCACGTGGCTCACTGGTCACTTTTGCCACTGGCTGAAGCAAAGTCCTGCTAATGATGACAGAGCCCAGTTCCCCTGAATTTCAGCCTGGCTGGATCACCTCATAGTTTGGAGAGGAGTCTCTGTAGGCCTGAGCTTTGGACACATTCTTATTCCTAATAAAGGAGCTCCCTGAGCGTGTGCAGCAGTCCTTCAGTGCTCTGCAGGAACACAGGGATGTGGCAGCTTGATCCTTAACACTGATTTTAAATGTTCACTTCTGGACAGAAGAGAAGTGCTTGTGCAGCCAGTTCATAACCAAGCAGCTCCTCAGGTTTGTGTGTAGCTGCACAAGGCTGTACACTTGGGATTAAAAACCCAAACAAGCAGCAGAAATAGAAACCCAAAGTCCTGCTCCCCCCACGCAGGGAAAACCCCCAAACCCCACAGCCCTCCCCAAAAAAGGCAGCCCCAGGGGAGCCTGGGGGGCAGTGGGACAGGCTGTGGGGTGTGCTGGTGCTGGCACACCTGCAGCTCTGCTCCTGCAGTGATCCCATTGCTCAGGGACAGCTGTGTCCTGGCTGCATGCCCAGCAGCTTCTCCCCTGCTAGGTGGTCTGGAGAGAGAATGCCACTGCAAGCAGCTGTTAGAAATTGCAGCTACATCACGGGAAGTGCTTGAATATTGTCCTTTGGATGAAGAATAGTCTCTTCCCTTTGTCCTGCCTTCATTTCAGCTGTTTTTTCCCAGGCATAAATCAGGAAGATTACCTCTTTCCCTTTCTTTCCAGTTCTTTAGGATGTAATTTGTTTTAATTAGAGCTTATTTCCAGGTGGATGGTGGAAGCAGGGATACCTTTCAGGCTTCCCATTCTTCATGCTTGCCACCTCTGACTGGAGCTGGTGCTTCTGCCCGTGCTTGGGGCTCAGGGAGCAGCAGGTTTGTGTTGGCAGGCAGGTTCAGGGCCCCAGAGGTCGAGCCCTGGCTCTGATGTGCTGGAGCTGTGTGGAGCAGGTCCCTGGCGTGCTGTGTGCTGCTCAGGAGCTGGGGCTGTGCTGCAGCAGGGCTGCTCTGCACTTCAGGCTGATTTAACTGGGAGGGTTTGCTCTGAGAGCTGCACAGGCACTGCCTGGCCCTTCCAGGGACTCCAACAGCATCAGTCCCTGCAGCATTCACAGCATCAGTCCCTGCAGCATTCACAGCATCAGTCCCTGCAGGATTCACAGCATCAGTCCCTGCAGGATTCACAGCATCAGTCCCTGCAGGATTCACAGCATCAGTCCCTGCAGGATTCACAGCATCAGTCCCTGCAGGATTCACAGCATCAGTCCCTGCAGCATTCACAGCATCAGTCCCTGCAGCATTCACAGCATCAGTCCCTGCAGGATTCACTCCCCAGTGCCAGTGCTGCTTGTGAGCAGCATTCTGCTTCTGTCAAAGTCACACGGAGCCAGATCAAAACCTTTCATCACACAGTGCTTCCCAGGAATCAAATTTTTGGAACTTATGCTCAAAGTGCTGATGTCTGCCTTATCTGGAGGTGTAAGAGAGGTGCTGCATGGCACCTGCCAGCAGAATATCCCCACACAGGTAATTCCTGTGAGGAGGGAGCACCTCCTTCCTTTGCAGTAACTTGCCTGGGTTATTGTCACCTCCCTCCCACCTTTTGGGGAGGGTACAACACTGAGGACTCCCTGTAGGCTTTATTTTTTTTCCCCTCCTCTATAAAACAACTTTATCCCGAAAAAGCTTTTCCTGTGTGGCTGGAGCTTGTGCAGGTACTTCCTGCTGCAGGCAGCAACGGGGTGCAGAGCAGCTTGCAGCCAGGAGCAGGCTGCAGCCAGGAGCAGCCTGCAGCCCTCCCTGCAGCCCTCCCTGCAGCCCTTCCTGCAGCCAGGAGCAGCCTGCAGCCCTTCCTGCAGCCAGGAGCAGCCTGCAGCCCTCCCTGCAGCCCTCCCTGCAGCCAGGATTAGCCTGCAGCCCTCCCTGCAGCCAGGAGCAGCCTGCAGCCCTCCCTGCAGCCCTCCCTGCAGCCAGGAGCAGCCTGCAGCCCTTCCTGCAGCCCTTCCTGCAGCCAGGAGCAGCCTGCAGCCCTTCCTGCAGCCAGGAGCAGCCTGCAGCCTGCTCTGGAGCTGCAGCTGTTGGGACATGTTCATTCATTCCTGCTTTGGGGTGAGCAGGGACTGAGAACCTTCCCTTATAAACTCATTGGTCTCAAATACAGGTTGGATTTTTCACTCAGAAGGCAAAATTGCCTCTGCTTTTTTTTCTTTTTTTTTTTTATTTTTTATATTATTGCAAACCACAGTTACAACAGGTTTTAAATGAAGCTTAAGCATACAAGGGGCAAGAATATTTTCTGAGTGTTAGGATGCTGTTTCTATAAAACGAAATTTAAAATCTTGCTTAAAGAATGAAGGTTTAAGACACAGGGGAATTCAGGGGAGTTGTTAACTCAGGTTTGAGGTAGTTGTGGGATTTTCTTGGTTAAAGGTTGAGCAGCCTGAATGTGTTTATCCCTTTTGTATTTGAAGTGTGCAGTGAACATGACTTGCATAAGGTGATTTTGGGTTCAAATTCAGGATCCACGTGGCTCAGTATCCTGCCTCCCAACAGTGACCATAAACAGATGCTCTTGGCTGCAGTGCCAGTCCCTTTCAGGCCCTGATAAACGTGTTTTTAATCTGCTGAAGTTGGAGTGATTTTGTTCTCCCCTGTTTTGTCCCTCTAGAGATAGAACAAAATGATCCTTGCCAGATGTTTTTAGAACTGCCACTGAAGATCAGGGGTCTTTCATGTTGGGTATTGGACTATTTGAATGAAAGGATTTTTAAAAAAAATCCCTTCTGTTTTTTTGGACTTTCTTGGGAGTTTCTATTAATTTTACAGAAATCACAAGTATCTGGGAATCCGCACTCTCAGTGGATGTAACTGATTGGTTAATAATGGCTGGTTAATCAGTGCTGAGTGTGTGACTGCAGTTTATAATTATTCTTTAACATATATGTGTAACATGGGCTTGGTTTTATTCACTAAAGCCACTGGTGTTGATACCAGGCTTCAAACATTACCCCAAACCTCATGAGATTCACTGTTCAGTGCCACAGCTCATTATTGCTTATTAAAAACAAACATACAGCCCAAAGCCCTCGATATCCTGGTGTAAAGATGTGTCTTTCCTGTTTTAATCTTTATTAAATATATTATATTTATGTGTATATAAATACTGACCTTTTCCAGCTGTTTCTGGGCCCTTCCTTAGCCAGTGGCCTGTCCTCACACGGGGGTGGCTGAGAGCACAGGAATCCTGACCCTGCTGCAGCTGCACTGAGGGCACCTCAGGGTGCTGCCTGAAACTTCTTCTGCCCCTGAAGGTTGTGCCCATGGCACACCAGGCCCTGTTTGCTTTGAGAACCCTCCTTGGAGAGCTCCAGAGAGAGTCAGGAACGCGGTTTGGGAGGAGGTTTGTGGCTGGCTGAGCTCCTGCCTGCTTTAAAAACCTCCTTGTGCTACTCTGCTTTAATTGGGGACCACGGCAGCCTCAGCAGGAGGTGCCCGGGGTGGTTCTGGGGGTGGCACAGAACTGTCCTGTGTGTGATGTTTGGCTTCTGGGGTGTTGCTGTGGGTTGGTTTTTCCAGCTCAATGGCAGCCCTGAGTTCCTGCGGGGGTTTGAGGTGGTTGTGGCTGGAAATGCAGGGTGACCACAGCAGGGCACACCAGGAGCAGGGCTGGTCCCCGTGTGCTGCAGCTGTGTGCAGGGTGCAGAATGTGCAGTCACTGCAGAGCAGGCCTGGGGCTGAGCTCTGGCAGGAAAGGGGAAAGGAGCAGCAGCAGCATTCCTGAGATGCCACCTGGTCAGGGGATCCCTGAGCCTGCAGGGCCAGCCTGTGTCTCCATCAGGGCCTGCCAGCCTCCAGGCCAGGCCTTCCCTGGGTGCAGGGCAGGGCTGGGCTGGGCACACATCCCAGGGGCCTCTTGCCACTGCCTGCAGCCTCAGCAGTGTTGCTGAGAATTCCCAGCCCTGGATCCTGCCCGGCTCTGGGCATTCTGCACCAGAATCCTGAGCCTGGCTCCTCCCCAGAGCTGCTCTGCTGTGCCTTGGGGCACCTCTGATGCCACGTCCCAGTCCTTCCTGGCACTGTGTCCTTGGGCAGAGCTGCCAGCTGTGCCAGCCTTGGGGGGGTGGTGTGGACAGCAAGGCTGGTGACAAACAGAAGGTGAAGCTCCTTTTGGTGTTGAATTGTGCAGGAGCTGCTGTGCCAGCCTTGGGGGGGTGGTGTGGACAGCAAGGCTGGTGACAAACAGAAGGTGAAGCTCCTTTTGGTGTTGAATTGTGCAGGAGCTGCTGTGCCAGCCTTGGGGGGGTGGTGTGGACAGCAAGGCAGGTGACAAACAGAGGGTGAAGCTCCTTTTGGTGTTGAATTGTGCAGGAGCTGCTGCACAGCCTCCCTCCCTCCCTCCCANACAGCAAGGCAGTGACAGAGGGTGAAATTCATTTTGATTTTGGGAATTGTGCAGGAGCTGCTGTGCCAGCCTTGGTGTAACTGGTGTGGGCACCAAGGCAGTGACAGAGGGTGAAGCTCCTTTTGGTGTTGAATTGTGCAGGAGCTGCTGCACAGCCTCCCTCCCTCCCTCCCAGAGCTCTGCCCCAGCCTGTGCTCAGTCCCTGGCCTCACCCCTGAGCTGTTTTGTCCCAGAGCTGCTGCCTTTGGCCTTGCCCTGCCCTTTCCTTGGTTGGGAGGGGACGGGGCTGGCTGGAGCTGGCCCTGCTCCTGCTCTGGAGCTCTGTGAACATCAGGGCTCTGTGCTGCTTGCCCTGCTCTGCCTCTGCCTTTTTGATATTCCAGCGCTGGCTCCCAGCTCCTTTCTGACCAGCCCCTGTTTACTTTGCAGAACACAACGTTGCCATGGCAACAGGTTACTTTTCAAAGGGAACATCTTGTCATTATATTTAATCCGCTGCAGCTGAGGAGGACTGAAATATTAAGTTGTTGTTGCTATGGATACTGCTTTGTTACAGCAGTTCCTTTTGTGTCACATTTCATATACAGTGTTGGCTCCTTTTTTCCCTTTCCCATGGAATAAACACAGGATGCCATTCCACTCTCACTCTGATGGCTCTCACCAATATGATTTAGCTTCAAATCTGCAGTGCATTTTAGTTTCCATAGCAAGAATTTTTCTTTCCCTTTGAAACCCATTCCTGGGGATGTGGAAGCAGGAGAAATTCCAGAGCAGATTGTGTGTCCTTGTGGAGCCAGGGGCTTTGTGCCCTTTAAAATCCAGGTGGGATGTTGAGCAGCCTGCCAGCAGCTCAGCCCAGCCCTCACCTTTTGGCAGGGGAGAGAACACCTTGAGGTGTGAATATTCCCAGGAAATGGTGACTGGGTGATGGAAAAACACACAGAAATATTTCTGTCCACACTTCACGAGGAATGGTTGGAGAGCCCCACTGAGTTCCCACAGAAGGAATTGGGAGCAGAGGCCCCATCCCAAACTTTGCAATTATAGGATGTTCCAGCCTCAGTTCTTAAATTTCTCCTATTCAGAGTGGGGCAGCTGAGCCTGGGAGCTGGGGGATGTTTGGTTCTCCTGTCTGAGCTGGAGCCAGCCCTGCACAGGAGCGTTGTGAGCTTCACTTGCTCTGATGAGTAGGGATGTGCATGGCCTCAAAAAGAGCACTGGGAGGAAAGGAGGAGCATCAGCATTTTCTGTTGTCAGCTTCCCCTCTGCTCCTCGCAGGGAGGATTCTGACACCTTGTAGCAAGCTGGTATTTCGTGTATGACTTTGTAAATAGGAAATGGATTTCCCAGTTCAGTCATTTCCTTGCATAACCTGAAAACAAGTGAACAGTGTCAGGCTGTCTTGCAAAAAATGTGCATTGGGAGGGAAACATTTTGACATGTTCTCGCTGTTTTCTGGAGGCTTTTGGCTCAGATTTGGAGTGGGTTTGTTTGCTGGGAGGGTGGCACTGTCCCAGCCCCTGCCCTTCCACAGACCTGAGCACATCCCCTCTTGTTTTCTAAATAATGTCTCATTTCTGCTTCTGCTCCATTTGCACTGGGAATGCAACGACGAAAAAAGAGTATGACCCTGAATTTCATGAAATGCAATTCTTTCTCATTGCTGTTTTTATTTTGTGTCTTAGGAGGCTAAACAGCACCCAAGGTGAAATCAGAGTTGGGCCCAGCCACCAGGTAAGGGGTTTGGTTTGTGTTCAATGTCCAGAGATGCTTTTACCTCTTGGTCCCTGCAGATGACAGTTGTTTAAAATTGCATGGGAGGGTTTTTAGAATCATCTTCGGATGATTCACTTTAGTATTCCTTAGCTCAGTTACTGAGATTTTTCTGTGTCAGACGTGGATATGTTAATGACTTTCAGTGGCAGAAGTGCAGTTGGGTTAATTCTTGAATAAGACTGAGGGGGTGTGAGTAAGTGCTGGAAGTTAAAGAAGTGCTTTAAGTCATTTGGATTGTTAAAACAGAAATTGAGGAAGCTGCTGAGTGTGTTCACGCACTGGGAAGCAGAATAAGGTTAAGACTCTAGATGTTCCTGGTATGTTAATTCTAATTTGAGAGAAATCCTTCATAAGCATTGGAAATAATCTGTTCTTAAAGAGTATTAACACAGAACTTGCTCTGGTTCATAGGGCCAGATCTGTCAGTGGGAGCTGAGGCTTCTCCTCTTCCTGAGGAATTGACTTTGCAGTGTCCAAGTGCTGGAGTTTTGCATCCAAGTGATGAATATTCATTCAGACCCTCTTAAAAATCTTGTTTAAGAACTAGTGAAAGTAAATATTTATGGAACCTGATGTCACATTCTTGAGGATGTTTTGCCTTCAGAGGAGAAAAGTCCTTGGCAATTAAACCTGCAGTGTTCTTTTCAGTAGTCATAACAAGAGTGCTGTAAATGATACCTTCAGAACAACTTTCATCTCAAATTGTCATCTAATATTTTGGCAGGCATTAGTCAGCCTGCTCAAAGGTGTAATTACCACGTGCGTTTATAGATGGGGGAAAAAAAAGAGGAGGAAGAAGGTCCATTGATTTAGAATGCTGTTAATTCTTGCTTGCTTCATGTTTTAGGCTTCCCTTGTTCCCTCTCTCATCCTTGTTTCTGACAAGTGCCATCATTGACACCCCTTGGTGAGCAGGGGGAAGCAGCAGAGGTCCCAGCAGGGTTCCTGGTGGCTCTGGTGCCTGCATTTGCCCTCAGCTGTGCACATGGCAGGTGCCAGAGCTGTTGGGTTGGGCTCTCCTCAGTGCTCACACCCCCAGGCCACGCTCCTGCCTGCGTCCCCTCAGCAGCAGGGACACCAGAGGACACAGATGCTCTGTGGGATTGCAGAATTCTGGGAATTCTCCTCCCAGGGCAGCAGAGTGGGTCTCTGCTGGATGTTCTCCTTGGATAACTTAAACAGAAACAGCTCCAAATGACAGCCAGGGAGGTTTGGGGTCCCCAGCCCTGGATGTGGCACTCAGTGCTCTGTGCTGATCGTGTTGGAGATCTTCTGCAGCCTCGGTGGTGCTGGGGTGAGGAGGAGGCTGCCCTGGGGTGGCTGCAATAATTAAGCACATTCCAGGGGGCTGAAGGTGGGCTTGTGCAGCCCCCTTGCCTCTCTCAGAAATCCCAGTGCTGCCTTATCCCTTGCCAGAAGAGAACTTCAATGGCACAGCCATTTTCCCAGGCAAGAAGTGAAATAAAGTGCAGATTAAAGAGCAGAACATGAAAGACATCTGAACCTGTGACTTGTAATTACTGGTTATGTATAAATGTTGCCTCTCAAATACGTTTAGCGTTGTAAGTATAGGAGGTAATTATAGGGCTTAAAAGCTGTTTCTGAAGAGGCTCTCAGCTATCTCATCTCAGAGCAGGAGATGACTAAAGATGCTAATTGGGTCTCTGGATAGAGTGTAATACTTATTTAGAGGCAGTGTTCATTTCGCTGAGCTATCTCCCTTTCAGGAAATGTCTTTGTTTCTCTGCAGAGTCCCAATGATTTACCGAGCATTTCATTTTAAACTTGGTGTCAGATGGGGAGGGTTTCACGCTGATTTCAAATGGCACACATCTGCTCCCTGCCTCCGTGTGAGGGTTTCAGCCTGGCAGGGTCACTGTCCCTGGGAAATGCTGTGGCTGAGGGGAGCTGTCCCTGAGCTCTGCCAAACCACGGGCTGTGAGCACAGGAAGATTTCCTGTCAGCCTCTGCTGCTCTGTGCAGCAGGGCTCCACTGGCAGGGGGCTGAGGAGCTGTCAGCCCTGAATCATCAGAAAAATCACTGTCCTGAGGAGCTGTCAGCCCTGAATCATCAGAAAAATCACTGTCCTGAGGAGCTGTCAGCCCTGAATCATCAGAAAAATCACTGTCCTGAGGAGCTGTCAGCCCTGAATCATCAGAAAAATCACTGTCCTGAGGAGCTGTCAGCCCTGAATCATCAGAAAAATCACTGCTCTTCTGAGGTACTGTCAGCCCTGAATAATCATTTGAAAATCACTGCCCTTCTGAGGTGCTGTGAGCCCTGAATCATCCTCAGAAAATCACTGCCCTTCTGAGGTACTGTCAGCCCTGAATAATCGTTAGAAAAATCACTGCCCTTCTGAGGAGCTGTTAGCCCTGAATAATCACAGGAAAATCACTGCCCTTCTGAGGAGCTGTCAGCCCTGAATAATCATTAGAAAATCACTGCCCTTCTGAGGAGCTGTGAGCCCTGAATCATCCCCAGGCAAATCACTTCTGGTTTTGTATGCCCTTGTGAGGAAGGAGTGCTGGAGGAAGGCAGTGGGTTGGGGCTTGATGCCCCAGCATCCTCAGAGTTCTGAAAGTCAGAACAAATCCCTTCAGCACCCGTTGTCTGAACACCTCCCACCTGCCAGATGCTGCTGTTCCAGAGACTTTGCAGACCTGTGTGTCCCCCTTGGGGAGCAGCTGCCATGTGTGTGTGTGCCCTCGTTCTGCAGGCCAAGCTCCCTGAGCTGCAGCCCTTCCCTTCCCCGGACGGGGACACGGTGACACAGCACGAGGAGCTCGTGTGGATGCCTGGAGTCAACGACTGTGACCTGCTGATGTACCTCAGGGCAGCCAGGTGAGTCCAGCCACCCTCCCGGGGTGGGGTGGGCAGCCTGGTGCTGGCTGCAGCCCCCCCAGTGGCACCAGCTGAGGTGTTCAGTTTGAGACAAGGACCCGAGTTTGGGCCAGCACCATCCCCTGTGGCTCTGGAGTTCAGGTGCAAAGCCAGCAGGGTGGGTGGGTGCAGCAGAGGGTCCCTGCAGGGAATCCCCCTGGGAGCTCCAGTTTGCATTCCAGTTCTTCCCTGGTGGCTTCAGCAAACCCACTGGTGGGCTTCTCAGAAATTCAGAGTCTCAGTGAGTTACCTGTGGCTCGCAGGAGTTCAGAGCCTGGGGAAGGTGCAGTTTCAGTTGGTTTTCTGACATAATAAAGCCAAGATGACAGCACAGAGTTCACTCTCTCTGCTGAGACTCCATTCTCCTGTCTGCAGGTTTCAGCCTCTGTAATCCTGATCAGGCTCTGCTCCTTTGGCAGAGCAGACTTTTAGCTGATGAAAGCAAATGAGATTGGATTTGAATGCTGGATTTATTCCTTGTGCTGGGGTGACTCAGCTTTGCAGTTCTGTGGCTCCTCGTTTGATCCGTGGTGTCGCAAGGCCCTAAAATTCCAGATTTGGGGTGTAAGTCGTGTGCAGAAGGGTTTGTGTGGTGCACTGTGAGAGCTGAGGCACTGACCCCTGTCCCCCTGGCCCTGCAGGAGCATGGCAGCCTTTGCAGGGATGTGTGACGGGGGATCCACGGAGGATGGATGTGTGGCTGCCTCCCGTGATGACACCACCCTCAACGCCCTCAACACAGTGAGTGACCCCTGCTGCCCTCCTGGGCCTCCTAAAGCATCACATCTGCATCACATCTGCATCACATCTGCATCACATCTGCCTTGGTGGGAACTTCTCTCCAGCACCAAGGGGTTCTCAGAGCTCCGAGCTGCACAAATCCAGCCACGAGCTCGTGGGTGGTGACCCCAGGGAGTGTTTTTGGGAAGCTGCTCAGGGCCTTGTTCAGCTGCCCCTGACCTGGCTCTTGGGGTTTCCACTCAGCCCAGCAGGTTTGGGGTTTGGACTGGAGTTGAAATGCCTGCATTGTGCACAGGGAAAATGTTCCTGGGGCTGCCTGCCCTGCCAGTTCCTCTGCACTTGTTCCCCGACCTCCTTCTCAGAGACTCCAATTTCTGTTAAGGTCAATAATCATTAAAGAGGCTTTGGAATTGGAATGTCTTTCCCCTTATCTATAATAATGGCCTAATGCAGAAAATTCATTTAACTTCACTGCTTCTCTATCTACTTTAATTACTCCCTTTAATCGCCTGGCAGCCCGAGGAATCTGCAGTTGCACTTCTAAAATTACATTAGTCCCAAAATATTTTGGTTTTGTTCTTCTGGTTCTCTTCTCTTTGTGTTTCTAGTGCAAGTCTGTTTTAGAAAATGCTTTCCTTGTCCACTTTGAATTTTTTTAGGGAAGAGTTTCTTTCTAAATAACAGTTCTGTCAGGGATATTTTAAGAAACTTTGACTTGTTTCTGAGATGCTGCTTTTTTGCCTTTAAACAGTTTCTATAGGTCACCTATTCTCCTGGCAGAATGGTACCTTTTTTATCTTTGAGTTCACCACCTATTTAAAAGAGATCAGATTTATCTGATAAATTATTTGTGAGCCTCTTAACCTGCACTAAGTTGTGTCTTTGTTTAGAAATTATCATATGCAACCCAGAAGATAAATGTAAAAGAAAATGGTGCGGTATGATTTCTTATTATGGGAATCCAATAAACTTCAGGGTAGCACTTCACATAAATCAGTCTTGACAAGCTCCTTTGCTGCTGTTTTATTTATGTAATAACAGGTGCTGTAAGCCCCCAGAATGATTTATTGTTAATTATGCCAGAGAGAAGTGAAGATCATGAGAGGCACAATGCCACATACAGACATCACATACATGTATTTATCCCTCAGCTCCCTGGAATGATCACTCACTCAGCATTCCAGGTGAATTCCAGCTCCTGTGCCTTTGTCTGGCTCCCGGGGTTTGCTGCCACGTTTGTCACTGACCCTTAGGGAGGAAATGGAGTTTTCATGTGGAGTTTGCTGCCCTCCTGCTGGCTGTTGTTCTGGGGGAGGACACAGCAGCTCCTGCAGGTCTTTCACCTCAATAATGGTGAAGAAATGAGTGCAGGAAGCTCATCCTGCCCTGTGGGGGAAGGTGATGCCAGGTGTGATAACCCAGGCAGGGATGGAGCAAGGTGGAAATTGAGCACAGACCTTGCTGCTGCTGCCAGTGCTGAGGAGGGAGAGCTGGGGGGAGTTTTGGAGTAGTTCCTTCCCTCCCTCCTTCCCTCCCCTTTGCCCTCCAGACTCTGAGTTAGCATCAGATGTGGTTTAAGATCCTTTCTGTGTCCACAGCAGTGCAAAGCCAGACACTCACGCCCTCTTTGATCCCTGTGACCTGTGCCTGCTGGCCAGAGGTTCTGCAGTGCTGTTCCCAGAGATGCCAGGCTGAGCAGGGATGAATTCCCTGCTTTGAGCTCAGCTTTGACAGAGCTGCAGAGGGACAGTTCATTGCCAGAGGTCAGCCTTGCCTGGTGCTCTGTGGGACAGCCCCTGGGGCAGGCAGGCTGCACGCTCAGCCTGGAGCAGAATCTCTGAGTTTGGCTGTGTTTGTGCTGAGAATCAGAGGCAGCCACTCCTGCTCATCCTCCTGAGGTGGCAGAAGAGCAGCACCTGAACTCCTGGAGTGCTCCATGGAGGAGACCCAAACAGGGATATGCTAATCTTGTGTAAATCTCTCTTTACTAACAGTGGTGTTGTGCCTTCTCCTGGCTCTGCTGCATGAGAGCGTGTCACTGTGAGTGACAAACATGACAGGCTAATCTCAGTGCAAGGAAATTCACTCCAACTAAGATGTCACCCAGACAAATTACTCCCTGTTTTAACTTGCCCTTAGACCAGATTTTCTTGTTCATTAACTACAGACAAGGTTGAAAGCATTAAAAAAAATTATTTAAATATATGTTAGCATTTCTCCTTGTGACTGGTTTTCCTTGTGGGGGATGTTAATGAGCAGCTGCTCTCCTGGTTCACGAGGCAGGGCCAGGCTCCCTGCCCAGGCCTGTCCCAGGCTGGAGCCACCTCAGTGCAGGACACGATTCTGAATTTCCATTCATCCTCATCCTCTCTTACAGGCAGGGAGAAAAGGGCCAAACCCAACTGCTGTGATTGCTGTTAAAACTTTGGGGAGGAAGCAAAACTCTCCTGGTTTTTGAAAGGTGTTTTTCAAGGGCTGTCCTAAGTTTTGCAGGTCACTGGCCATGCCTCTCCTGCCCCACAGCTGTTTGCAGCTGCATTTTGGGCTCTTTGGCAGCTCTCTGGAGATGCCAGTGCAAGGTGGCTGCATCACAAATGTGAGGCATTTTAATCTTCAGCAGCAGCTCTTCAGATGCTTAAAATAGATTAGAACTGGGGGAAAGAGGTGGAAGTTGGGGTTTTTTTGTTTGATTTTGTCTGATACTCAAATTATACCCTAAAGAGCATTTGGGGCTCTTGTCTTGCTGGGTTTTAGAAATGGTTGATAAAAATTAAAAGGAGCATATTCTGTTTTCATAGTAGGGCAAATATCCATGGCTGTACAGAATATCCACAGCCCACTGAAATCTGTCAGCTCTGCTGCTGAGAGAAGTGGCCTGAATTACATTTTGTGTTAAATGGGGTGTGGGGTTGGAGTTATCTCACCCAAAGATGGGGCTGCTCATGGCAGCAATCCCCATCCTGCTCCTCCTCCTCACCTTGCTCCTTCTCCCTCATCTCAGGATGGGAATTGGCCAGGCCAGGCCATCATCCCATGGAAGAGCCAGCTCTGGAGCCTGGGAATTCTGGAATTGCAGCACTGCAGCCCCCTCAAAGTGGGTTTGGCTGGACAATCCCTTCTGCTCTAAGGTCCAGCCCAAACCGGGCTGGGGCTCCAGCAGATTCTGTAAAATCTGTAAATTCTGCAGTTCAGTAAAACTCTGATGAGATAGCAGCAATTTTTCCTTGGAGAAAAAGGCTCTGGGATCTCAGTGTTCCTAATGGACTGCAATTATTTAATGCTGAGCCCTGAGTGCAGCCTCCCTGAGCTGGGCTTTCCAAGGCAGAGCTTAATGGGTGTAATTGCCAAAGGAAGCTGCCACATGCAATGGCACTCTGCTCTAAAAAGGTCACAGGAAAGGGACATTTAAATTAAGTTATAAATTACAATTGAAGAACAATATTTTGATGAGCAAGCCCAGAGATGTCAGAGCTGCAAGATGTAATTCATGGGTTCATTACAGACTGGAGGTGCCTGACAGCTGAGCCATGCCAGAGGAGAATTTATTTGCAGCATCACCCAGCAGAGATGGCAGCTCTGCTCAGAGGCTGCAGCAGGAACTGGAACCTGGTGGGGATGTGCAGCCTTGGTGGTGAAATCCCTTCCCTGGACCTGGCTTTATTTGATAGCAGTGTAAGGGAGGCTTTGGGCCACGTGCACATCCAGAATTTTGCTTTAATCCTGTCCAGTGGTGCAGAAGTTGCTGTATTTTCTGGTTTAAGGTGCATTGTGGTGGTTGCCTTTGTTCACAGATAAATCTGGGTGCAGCATTAATGCTAAAAATGGAGATTCTCTGACTGGCTGGACAGTGATCCAGTGTTTATAGAAATACCTGGAGAAGTTCAAGCACAAGTTAATGGAACCAGGGGCAATCATCATTAGCTGGTAATTGTACATTTGGATCTTTGCAGTGAAGTGCTCAGGAATCCAGAATGGCTGAAAGTGAAAAGCAGAGAATGAGCCAGACTGGAACACAGAAATTTAACTCTAGCACTTACAGAAAATATTTTTCCTTTCTGCTGCATTATTCTGCTCCTGGCATTTTTGAAACAATTTTTTTCCACTCCCACCTGCTAAAATTAACATTTTTCAGGAGACTCTAAGCCTGTATCATGTTTTCACAGGGGTCTTCTCTGCTCTGCTGTCATATCTGTGCTGATAGAGTTTGGGATTTTTATTGATGTAATTACTTACTCAAAAATTAATGCCCATTGTTGCTGATCTGGGACAGCCTTTCTGGCCTGTAAACTTTTCTTTTTTCAGTTGCCTGTCAGCCCAGGCTGCTCTTCCTGGGCTTGTCTGGTTTATTTTCCCTGCAGCTTGGGCAGTGGGGCTGCAGGGGCTGCACGTGTTGTCCTCGAGGCAGAACAAAGCTCCAGGTTCCACAGAGCCCCTGGCATCCCCCGATTTTTGGGAGGGGAACAGGGGCACCATTCCCCTCAGCTCTGTCACATCTGAGGGAAAAATCTTCCAGGTGCTGAGGCAGGCTCAGAAAAGGGGCGTTTGCACGGTGAGCTGGCAAAACAAACAGGGCTTTTTCCTTGGAGATGGATTTGTTCCCAGTGCTGGAGAGCAAACAGGGAGGGAAATTAATGTGTACCCAGCAGAAAAGGCAACATCTTCTTTTCGAGCCCGTAAGTGGGCACTGCATACCACGGGAGCCTTAGGAGGGCTTTTTTCAAGTTGTTTTTTGGGTTTTTTCAGGCAGTTTTGGTGCTTGAGCAGGGCTGGGGTTTGCTGTCCCAAGGAGGAGTTGCAGCACTGTTGCAGCAGTGCAGGGAATTGGTTCCTGCCCCCAGTGCCCAGGACCTCCCTCAAGGTGCCAAATAAAAGCTCAGAATTCCCAGGATACCACTGGGGATTGGTTTCCTTTTTGTCCACCTTGTGTTGTTGGAGCACTCAGGGTTTCACTGCAGAAACTGTTTGTGGTCTTGTTGTAGTTGTTGGTGAGGAAAAAGGTCCTGGCTGCCAGTTAAGGATCATTTCTGTTTGTTCCAAAAACACCCTGCAGGTAACAGCAGAGGTCTGGGCCTGGGAGTGACCTTTTATATTTAGAAGTATTTTTATTTTCCTTTAAAATTCCCCAAAATACTCAGAACTAATGAATGCCCCAGTGGCCTGGTGGAGGGGGAAGAGCACCTTGAGCAGCTCAGATCTGTTCCTGCTGGTGACAGGAGACTGCAGCCAGTCTGTGGGAAGTGTTCCCCATCGTGTTTTCATTCCTATTTTATTATTTGATTATTTTTATTTCTATTTATGGCTGACATCTCATGGGGTTTAGAAGGGAGCAGTGTGACTTTGGCTTAAACATTACCTGGGCCAGGTTTAGGATGGGAGGGAGGTCCCTGCTTGGTTCTACTGATAAAGCCTCAGTTACCCTTCAGGTCGTTTAAATTTCACTTCATACTTCAACAGGGAAAATAATTAGGCAGGGATCATCTCCCGTGGCTCCCTGCAGTGGTTTTTTTGTTTCTCCAGTATCAGATCACTGCTAATTCCTTTGAATGATCTGTTTGTCTTCTTTATTTCTCAGCTCCATGAAAGTAACTACGATGCTGGAAAAGCCCTGCAGCGCTTGGTGAAGAAACCTGTGCCAAAGCTGATTGAGAAGTGTTGGACTGAAGATGAAGTGGTAGGAAATGATTTATCTCCTCCAGCCTTTATGGTTCACGTTGCTGCTCTTGTTTTTTTTATGTTGGGGTTTTTTTTTTTTTCTTTTCCTGAAGAGGTTGTCTTTATGAGCAAGAAGAGGGTGGGTGTGTAAATCAAAATACACACATGGGTCTATAAATGAAAATACATGGGTGTATAAATGACAAAAACAGTGCATGAGAGAATTGTTCATGGGAAAGTGACAGGAGAAAAGTTTGCTTGTTTTTTTTTTTTAAGCTGGTTAATTGGTGAAGTGTTTAAAGAAGTAAACAAAAATGAAACTGTGATCTTGTTAAGCTACTAACAAAGCTGGCATCGGTGTTAGAAAAGAGAAGTGATTAATGGAGGAGACTCTCATGTTCTCTTAGTGCTTTTAATTATTCAGGCCATGGCTGGAGAGAGTTTCTGGAGCTGCAGGTTGTGTGCAGGGCTCTGCTCTGCTCCTGTACCCCTTCCTGCAGGAGCTGGGGAGGCTGGGCCAGCCCAGAGCCCCAACAAAGAGCCTTTGTGTCTGCCTGGAGGCCGGCAGGGAGGAGGGAGGCTGCCCCAGCAGCTCTGCATTTCCCCCAGAAGGGAGCTGTGAGTGGGGCTGGCACAAACCCTGCAGTGCCTGCCCTGAGTTTGCTCCAGCCTCTGCTCTCTGCACTCCCCAGCCCTGAGCTGGGCCAGCTCTTCTCCTTTTCCCCCTGTGCAGCTTTTCCCCCTCTCCTCGTGTTTTCCACCAGCTGGGAGTGCTGGAGTTGCTGCACTCGGGGGTTCTGATGGTGCAGGAGAGAGAATTGAGCCTTACCAGTGGAAAAAACCCAAGTTTGTTGAAAAGTGAAACATTGCTGCAGGAGTGCAGCCTGTGAGCAGAGTAATGATCACTGACTC
This sequence comes from Thryothorus ludovicianus, assembly GCA_013397245.1. Classification (NCBI taxonomy): domain Eukaryota; kingdom Metazoa; phylum Chordata; class Aves; order Passeriformes; family Certhiidae; genus Thryothorus; species Thryothorus ludovicianus. Next base: position 17,624 of record VZTB01001197.1, read on the forward strand.
TATAAATCATTGTCAGCCCAGCTCATTTCATCATATTTGTTCTTGTTCTGCTCCATCCAAGTTTCCAGAAACATTTGGCAGCCCTCCAGCCCGGGCAGAGCCAAAGATCAAACTGAGCTCTTATTTATAGACAGCAGAGCTCCACCTGCACAGCCTCAGAGCCTCTTGGTCCCTGCAGCTCCAGCCTGAATTTTGGAGCATTTTGGAGCATTTTGGAGCCTTGCAGAGGAAATTTCCTTATTGCAGGCCCTGGGAAACTGAGGAGAGCTGGGATCCACGGGGTGCTAAAGCTGCCTGGGATCTCTGCAGTGAAGTGTTGGTCAGAAAATACTCAGGTGTCAAACCCCAAGTGTGGCCAGAAGGATTCAGTGGTGGTGACAGCATTCACTGAGTGTCCCCTGCACCTCGGGGTGGCAAGGGCTGGAGCCCCAGCTCCAACACTGTCCTCGTTTGGGCTGCACTTGGAATTAATCTCTTCTTGCAGCCCAGCAAATGTGGCTAACTTAAATTTAAATACTTCAGTTGAAGTTTTGCAATTAGATAAAAAAGCAGATCCCACACTTGATACAGAGCTTTGCTCAGTTAACCTGAATAATAATAATAATAATAATGATAATAACACGTTTTAAACTATTTTTGTGGCCTCTCAGCTGACAAAGGCTTTGTTTCCCATCAGAGCAGCTCTGCTGCCTGTGTCCAAACTGTGAGGTAGGAGCTGCTTGGCAGTGTCAGACCTGATTAAAACAAAGGATGGGAGTTGTGTTGTTTTTCCTGCTGCTGATGTGGTTGCAGATGTTTAGATGGAATTAAACAGAGGATAAAATTGGCCACTGATTGAGTTAGTGAGGGCTGTGTAAATATGAAGGCTGGGGGTTGTTGTCTCCCTCGTGTCTCTGAACCTGGGGCTATTTTTAAACCTTTTTTTGTCCCAGCTGTAAATTCAGAGGCCCAGGGTGAGAGCCAGCCTTGCACTCTGCCTGTGAGAGTGGCCCGAGCAGCTCCTGCACTGAAGTGTGCAGCTCTGAGCAGCTGTTTCCTGTTTGTGAAGGCTCCTTCCCCTGCCAGCATCCATTTCCAGCACGGATTGGAGGGGCAGGGCTTGGTTTCTGCTCCCAAATCCACCTCAGCAATTGTCACATTTAATGGCTGCTGGAGGCCCCTTCTGAGCACACCCCAACCTCCCTCAGCCTCTCCTGGGGCTGGGGGCTGCACTTCTGCACAGGTTATTTGGGGAGAGCCAGGAGCAGGGCTGGGCTTCACTCAGCCCCTGCCTCCTGCAGCTTTGAATCTCCTCTCAAAGCCTGAGCTCTGCTCTGCACCCCATGGTCACCCCCAGAAACCCCCCAAGGGTGGGATTTTGGGGGCAGGCAGTCAGAAACCCCCCAAGGGTGGGATTTTGGGGGCAGGCAGTCAGAAACCCCCTAAGGGTGGGATGGTACTGCTCTCTCCCCTGGGAGCTGCTGTGGCAGTGCAGTTTGGAGGCACAGGATGAGTCTGGCAGTTTTGGGCAGGTTTTTGATGAGTTTTTGGTGGTTTTTGGTAGGTTTTTGATGAGTTTTTGGCGGGTTTTGGTGAGTTTTTGGCAGTTTTAGGCAAGTTTTTGGTGAGTTTTTGGCAGTTCTGGCCTCTGTTTCCTCTGCTGCTTGCCCTGATGGTGGATTTGGATCCTTTCACAGGTCCCAGAGCTGGAGCCAGGATCAGCTGAGGNAGGCTTTTGGTGAGTTTTTGGCGATTTTTGGCAGGTTTTTGATGAGGTTTTGGTAGTTTTGGGCAGGTTTTTGGTGATTTTTTGGCAGTTTTTGGTGAGTTTTTGGCAGTTCTGGCCTCTGTTTCCTCTGCTGCTTGCCCTGATGGTGGATTTGGATCCTTTCACAGGTCCCAGAGCTGGAGCCAGGATCAGCTGAGGCTGGATGAGCCTCCCCCTTCCCTGCCGTGCTCCCAGTGGGAACATTCCCCAGACAAATTGTCCTTAGGAAAATTCCACACGTCTGGGGACAGAATCTCCTCTGCCAAATGCCTTTTACACCTCAGTGATGTTCAGTGCAGTTCTGCCCCTGCCCCTGCTCAGAAGTGAGCTCCCATTCCATCAATAACCTTTCAAAGAGCTGTGATTGATCAGGCTCCAGTGATCAATAGGTTGGGTCTCCTCGTGGAAAGGTTTTTTCTTCTGGAGTGCTCCAGTGCTGGGCTGTGGGAGGAGAGGGGCTGGTTCTGGCTGCTCCTCCCCCAGGATTCCAGCTCACATTTTTATCCCTTCCCTCAGAATGTGCTTTTTTCTCTCTCTTTATCAAAAGTTCTGACTAAATCAATAGGGCTTACAGGAGAGAGAAATCCGAATCAGGACTGAAGGAACCTCCAGTTTATTAGGTTTTTAATTAAACATGATGAACACATTTTAAATACCACAAAGGCCTGGGGCTGAGCTGCATCTAATCGAAACAGATTAAGTCACCCGTCCACACTTGGGTAGTTATTAATTCTGTTTATTTATGCATGCTTGCTACAGGCAGGGTTTGCTGCTGCTCTGCTGCAGTTTATTGCACAGGGATGCTCTCCTGCATGGAGCCCTGCTCCTCATTAGCATTCAGATGCTGATTAGGAAGAACTGGTGAGGGTTAATTGAGGCACCTTTGGATCTCAGGCTTCCAAAGTGAAAGGTGTGGCTGGGGCAGCTCTTGAACGTTCTGTGTGGGGCAGTTCCTCCCCTTTCCTCTGCTCTCTGTCCCATCTCTGTTAAATCCTCCAAAGGAAGTTTCCAGGTGTTCCTCAGGAAGGATTTTCCCCTCTGTGCAGACGTGTCAGTGCCAGGCTGTGACACCCCTGCCTTTTCTCTGGCAATATTCTGCATTTTAAATGTGTGTGATGTGGAGTCGTTGAGGTGAGCAGCCTCCTCAATCTGTGTGCAGGGCTGCTTAATCCTGCCTGGTGCTAAACCTTAATTGGCCGTGTACATCCATTTACAAGTTCATAAATTTTCAAATATCCACACCTGGCTCCAGCTTGAACTCGTTTATCATAAAATACAAGTGGGGATCTTTCTGCCAGGAAGGACAAGACACAGCACACAACTTTGCTGCTGTGTTTGTAATCCAGCAGGCCAGGGAATTACTGATGCAAAACCCCCAGATTTATTTGCTTGGCTTCTTTGCCTGGAATCATCCTCGGATGTCTCAGCCACCCTTTCTGGAGTGTGTGCTCATGAAAACATTGTTCCCTTTTGAAACCAGGGCTCTTCAGATGTGCTGGGAGACAGAGCTGCTTACTGGGGCAAAAATACCATGAATTTTATTTGCTGTTTGTGTGGCAGCTGTAGAAAATGGAATTCAGAGCCAGATTGAAACAGAGCCTCTGGAATGGTCGAGTGGAAAAAAATCCTAAAGGGGTGTTGGGAAAGCTGAGAGCATTGCAGGGCTGACTCCTGGAGTGGGCTTGGAAGGTTTAAGGCAGCTCAGATTCATTGTTGTACCCACAGAAAATAAACACTGCAGCTTCCCAGAGCAGGGACAGTCCCACTAAATGAACGTTTTTGGGAATTTGGTGATCCAGCCACGTTTGCAATAATAATAATAATCAGTAACAGCTGGAACTCAGCTGAGCACTGAGATAAAACCCCACCAAGCTCAGGTTGCCGTGGCCTTGTAGGACCTGTGTTTGAAGAATAAATAAGATTTTAGTTTAAGCACGTGTGGGAAGGGCTTGTCTGTGTCTTATTCTGAGAGCTCAGAGTGGAAAAGAACCATCAGCCCTCACAGTCAAAAGTGACCAGTGAAGGATGAAATTATTCTGCTTGGGGGAGAAAGTTGTTATTTAAAGGTTGCATAAAATTACAGTTCCTGAGGAGCTGGCAGGTTTACAAAACGCTGAGGTGCAGTACAGCTGGAAAATACAAGGTGTATTACAGCTCAGAAAGGGGAGTTTGGTTTAAACACAGGTTCCTTGATGAAAGATAACAATCTTTTGTTTGTGATTAACTCACATCGGTCTTTGATCCAAGCCCTTGTTGAAAGGGATCAATACTGCACATACAGCACTGAGTTTATTGTCAAGTCCTTTTGGAAATAAGGCAGTGAATTAAAAATCAATTATACGTGCAGAAAAGTTTGTGTAGGGCAATCAATTCTGTCCTTTTAGTTTGCCAAAAGATTCCATTGTTTAACCAGCTGTGAAAAGGAATGAATTTTAAAAGCCTCCAGCAAATGAGGGAGCCCAAAGGGGCGGGGGGAGAGATTAAAAAAAAAATTATTTCAGCATTTCATGTTCAGCAAAGGCTCTTCAGGGATAAATCTATAAATCCTGGCAGTGACCTTGGCTTCAGAGTGGCTGATTTCACTGCTCTCCCTGCTGCTGATCTTTGCCCAGCTGCCAGAGAAGTTGCAGTTCCCTTACCAAGATCATTTTGGGGTTTGTTGAGCTGCCACGAGCCTCTTGATCCGCCGCCTCTCTGCCTCCACCTGGAATATTTTTATCTATTGAGCACTTTTATCTGTTGTGCTGCTGATCCCAAAAAAGACCAGCCCAGCTCCTCGGCTCGGGAGCTGTTTCTGTGTGGGGCAGAGAAATCCCAAATGCAGCTGCAGAGCAGAGCATGCAGGGGTGCATGGGGCAGTGAAATCCCAAATGCAGCTCAGCCCAGAGCATGCAGGGGTGCATGGAGCAGAGAAATCCCAAGTGCAGCTGCAGAGCAGAGCATGCAGGAGTGCATGGGGCAGTGAAATCCCCAATGCAGCTCAGCCCAGAGCATGCAGGGGTGCATAGGGCAGAGAAATCCCAAATGCAGCGCAGAGCAGAGCATGCAGGAGTGCATGGGGCAGTGAAATCCCCAATGCAGCTCAGCCCAGAGCATGCAGGGGTGCATAGGGCAGAGAAATCCCAAATGCAGCGCAGAGCAGAGCATGCAGGAGTGCATGGGGCAGTGAAATCCCCAATGCAGCTCAGCCCAGAGCATGCAGGGGTGCATAGGGCAGAGAAATCCCAAATGCAGCGCAGAGCAGAGCATGCAGGAGTGCATGGGGCAGTGAAATCCCCAATGCAGCTCAGCCCAGAGCATGCAGGGGTGCATAGGGCAGAGAAATCCCAAATGCAGCGCAGAGCAGAGCATGCAGGAGTGCATGGGGCAGTGAAATCCCCAATGCAGCTCAGCCCAGAGCATGCAGGGGTGCATAGGGCAGAGAAATCCCAAATGCAGCGCAGAGCAGAGCATGCAGGAGTGCATGGGGCAGTGAAATCCCCAATGCAGCTCAGCCCAGAGCATGCAGGGGTGCATAGGGCAGAGAAATCCCAAATGCAGCGCAGAGCAGAGCATGCAGGAGTGCATGGGGCAGTGAAATCCCCAATGCAGCTCAGCCCAGAGCATGCAGGGGTGCATAGGGCAGAGAAATCCCAAATGCAGCGCAGAGCAGAGCATGCAGGAGTGCATGGGGCAGTGAAATCCCCAATGCAGCTCAGCCCAGAGCATGCAGGGGTGCTGCAGGAGCTGCTGCTGGTTCGGCAGGGCAGGGCCTGCACTCCTGGTGCCAGGGGAGGGGATGGGCTCAGGGGGGATGGATGGACCTGCAGGGGCTTGGTGAGAGCCGGGGGTTTCCCATTGCCAAGGGCGCTGTGGAAATGGAGCTCCCCTGCACATCCCAGCACCGCCCATCAGCCCCGGGCGCGTTTCAAACTGGGAATCAGCTTCAAACTGGGAATCAGCTTCAAACTGGGAATCAGCGCGGGCTGCGGGGGCTGTGTTTGTCCTCCCCGAGGGCAGAGGGGCTTCGACAAACGGAGAGGGCCTGGGCTCTGTCCCTGCGGGGTCCCTGTGGTGTCCGTGGGTCTGTCCCTGCAGGGTCCCTGTGGTGTCTGTGGGTCCCCTCGCTGTCTGTGGGTCTGTCCCTGCAGGGTCCCTGTGGGTCTGTCCCTGCAGGGTCCCCGTGGTGTCCGTGGGTCTGTCCCTGCAGGGTCCCCTCGCTGTCTGTGGGTCCCCCCACTGTCCGTGGGTCTGTCCCAGCAGGGTCCCTGTGGTGTCTGTGGGTCTGTCCCAGCAGGGTCCCCTCGCTGTCCGTGGGTCCCCTCGCTGTCCATGGGTCTCCTCGCTGTCCGTGGGTCCCCTCGCTGTCTGTGGGTCCCCCCACTGTCCGTGGGTCTGTCCCAGCAGGGTCCCTGTGGTGTCTGTGGGTCTGTCCCAGCAGGGTCCCCTCGCTGTCCGTGGGTCCCCTCGCTGTCCATGGGTCTCCTCGCTGTCCGTGGGTCCCCTCGCTGTCCGTGGGTCTGTTCCAGCAGGGTCCCTGTGGTGTCCGTGGGTCTGTCCCTGCAGAGTCCCCTCGCTGTCCGTGGGTCCCCTCGCTGTCCGTGGGTCCCCTCGCTGTCCGTGGGTCTGTCCAGCCCGTGGGCAGGAGCTGAGCTCCCTGTGCTCAGCCCCAGGCTCCTCCTGCACCCCCTGCCCTTCAGGCAGGTTTTATCTGCCCGGGGATCTGGAGTCAGAACCTGTGCAGGAGGAAACTGAGTCACGGCCTTGGAAAGAGCAGCGGGGAGTGCCGGGATCACAGCTGGGGATTTTCTGAGCTCAGTGCTTTGGGCACTGAGAGAGCCTCTGGTGGTTGTGGTGAGAGTGAAATACAGTGATAAACAATGAAGTGCTTTGATATTTTTCTGGGTTTAGTGTGTGATAGAAAACTGCAGCTTCTTTCCAAGTGATTTTGGCTTAGTCCAGGTTGATCCAGGTGGAAGTGTCTCCTTCTCAATTGCTGATGTTGGAATTACACTTTATTAAACTCACAGAGCCCGGGCATGGATCACTTGACATGGCAAATGTCTGGTTTGTTTTGGAGGAGTTGTTTGCTGTCTAAATGGCAATTTGCTGTTCCTAACAAGATTGCTTTACAAACACAAAACCCTCTAAAACAAAGTGAGTGCAGACAGATGACAGCGTTGTCTGCAGCTTGACAAGATGATATTTGATTTTTGAATTTTTTTCCGTGGTAGTTTGGGTCTCTGTCTGAGTCCTTGATTCTTTGCTGGAACGCAGAGGCTGACAGCCCCAAACCCCCAGACTTCCTGGATGTCACTGGATTCTCTCTGTTCTGCCCAGCTTAGCTGGGAATTATTTAGTCTGGCCCAGTGGCCATTGTAGCAGCAAATGACAAAATGCTCTTCAAACGTGTGTAGTGACACAATTCCTAGTGAAGAAATGTTGATTACTGTCACGATGTGGATGCTCTGTGTGCTTTAGTGCTCAGGGCTTATCTTCCTTGCACAACATCAGCAGTATGAATGCCAAAATACACCTCATTTGCAAGTGCTGCTTGCATGATAAATTTTATTTTTCTAATCTCCCCTATCAACAGAACCAATTTTTTTTTTTTAATCTTTGCGATGACATAAAAATGCATTGTAACGAAGCAGACGATGGAGCTTTGTCTCGTCGGGTACGAGCGGGGCGGCCACATTCAATTAGGCTGAGGAATGATCATTTGTTCATTACAGGCTGGAACAGAGCGGCTGCAGAGCCCTGATCCATCACCAGTTGCTCAGCTTTATGTGACTTAAATCACTTTGCCATCCTGTCAGGGGCCCGGAATCCTCCACGGGAGCCATTATTTAATTTAAGTTTGTAAAGGTGTCACTTGTTTGATAATAGGCTGCTTCTGTAGGAGATGAATAGGGACTAAATATTCATCATTTTCTGCATCCATCCCAGGTCCCTAACGAGTTCCAGGGGTGGCAGTGCCAGCGGAGCTGATGGTGGCAGTGCCATGAGAGCAGCAGGGGCTCGATCCGGGGAAAGCCACCCCGTGCAGTGGGGAAGGGCAGAGGGTGTGGGCACTGAAGGGCTGCCCAGGGCATGGGCACGGCCCCAGGCACAGGGATGGGGTGCTGGAATGTTCTGGGGTGTTCTGGAGTGTTCTGGGCATGGCTGGGAGTCAGTGCCCTTCCAGCTCGGGACTTTCCAGGGTTCTGGAAATTCTGCTGCAGCTGGGGAGGCTCCGTGTGTGAGCCTGGCCCCCTGAGCCAGCGTGAGGTTTGGTGTGAGCTGCAAGGAAGCTCAGATTTGGGGCTGGAAGAGCCCCCTGAGAGGAGGTTGGGGTCCCTCCCTGGCCAGGGAGGAGCCGAGGTTGGCCCGGCTGAAGGCAGAGCAGCTCCTGGGTGCTGTGCCCAGCCCCTGNAGTGTTCTGGGCATGGCTGGGAGTCAGTGCCCTTCCAGCTCGGGACATTCCAGGGTTCTGGAAATTCTGCTGCAGCTGGGGACGCTCCGTGTGTGAGCCTGGCCCCCTGAGCCAGCGTGAGGTTTGGTGTGAGCTGCAAGGAATCTCAGATTTGGGGCTGGAAGAGCCCCCTGAGAGGAGGTTGGGGGCCCTCCCTGGCCAGGGAGGAGCCGAGGTTGGCCCGGCTGAAGGCAGAGCAGCTCCTGGGTGCTGTGCCCAGCCCCTGTGTGCCCAGCCCCTGCTCTGTGCTGATCTGTGCCCAGGCTCTGCCCTGCTCTGAGCTGTCTCTGTGCTGATCTGTGCTCAGGTTCTGCCCCTGCTCTGTTCCTGCTCTGTGCTGATCTGTGCCCNTCTGCCCTGCTCTGAGCTGTCTCTGTGCTGCTCTGTGCCCAGGCCCTGTGTGCCCAGACCCTGCTCTGAGCTGTCTCTGTGCTGATCTGTGCCCAGCCCCTCTCTGTTCTGCCCCTGCTCTGTGCTGATCTGTGCCCAGGGGGCTGCAGGGGATCGCTGCTGCTCCTGCCCAGCCTGGCTTTGTGCCTTGTGCCTCCTGGTTGTGGCTGCTCTGTTTTTGTGCTCCAGCTTTCACAAAAGGCCTCTCCCCTGCTGCCCCCGTGCCTGTTCCACCGTGGGTTTCCCATCCTTTTGTTCTTGCCTGCTCCCCCCACTGCCTCCCTCAGATTTATGTGGCTTTTAGGCTGCGTGGGGAGATTGATCAGCCAGGCCTTATGCATTTAGAGGAGCTGATAAATGACAGGGCAGCACATTCCCCTCCGCTGCTCTGGAATAACTTCAGCGCTCAAATCAAACATCCCATTTGCCACAAACTGGGGAAGGCAAAGAGGGCACCTCTGCTTTATTAGGGGGCATATTTCATTTCTCTGCTAGGGGAGGTGTTGTCCAGTTCTACGTGTCTGGGGAGGCAATTCCACAGTCTCAGCACCACCTCCCCTCATATCCACCTCCAAGCTTTCCCTTCCAGCCTTCACCTTTGTTGCAGCTGCGTTTCTGCTCCTTCATCTTCAAATCTTTAATCATTTCCTCTCTTATTTGTGGTTCCTTTCTCACTACTGGCCCCATTCTCCCCCTCACTGAGGACGTGCCCCTCAGCCTGGAATTTGATTTTGTCATCCCCAGCATTTCATCCACCCCATGCTCAGGTGTCTCTTCACTCCCCTGCAGCCAGTGGCAGACTAACTCTGAGAGGAATTTGAGGAGTTTCCAGAGGTTGCCTGGTGTCATTTTGGCAAGGGTCAAAAACTGGAATTTGTATCTGAGTCCTGAATTCCACCCTGGGCATTGGTACAGTCCCAGCCCCTCTGTCAATGATTTACCTGAGAAGGCACCTACAGAAATATCTGCCTCTCCTGAGGGATCATTTCCACTTTGTCTCATTATTCTTGGATTTGTTCATTGCTCCGAAGTCCGGGGACTCTTGAAGTGCTTTTATTTGTTTCCTTCTGGCATTTGCATAAAAATCCCTGTTTGATGCAGAAACTGTCTCCAGAATAATTGACAATAATGGTTGAAATCCCGAGGGAGCAACACTTCTGCAGTAGGGAACTTCCCCTGGAAATGCTGTTGGAGCCTTGACGGATCACACAAGGTATTTCAGGTAGTCCTTGGAAACGAACATGTCCAGCTCTTTCTTTTTACTTGCTCTTGGGTTTTGATGTACAAGAAGGCTTTTTGTATATTAGCATTTTAACAGCAGTTTAAAATAACAACCAGAAACGAATCTCTTTGTGTACAGAAAAGGCAATCTGGAGCATAATCAAAAGCTCTCTGTTGTCTCTTGTCAGCAGCACATTGTTTTGCTTTTCTGGGTCACAAATGTGCCAGACCTTTGTTCTGTTTAACTCTTAAAAGGCACCTTTAAAAATCGTTTATGCAAAAAACACACTCGAATCATTTTCGCTTTGTTTGCAACCCTGAGAAAGTGTTGATTGCAGAGTGGTGGGTGAACAGAAAGCTCTTTTTGGCAGGAGGGCAGGCCCAGGACTTGTTGCTCCTTTTGGAGGAACCTTCTGCCCTCACCCCTCTGTGAGATGCTGCTGCTTTGGGAAGGGAATTTCCTCTTCCCTCTCCTCTCTTAGCAGAGAAGAGGAAATTGCAAATGGCAAAAACTCTTCAGAGAGAGAGAGAGAGAGAGAGAGAGAGAGAGAGAGAGCTCATCTCTGGCTGCTCATCCCCTGCTGCTCGTGGGACCATCAGTGTCAGCACAGCTGATAGTCTGGAACAGTCCAGAACTGGTGTGAGATTGGAGGCTCTCAGTCCAGCACCCCGAGCTGCAGAGAGGGAAACTCAGAGCTCTGCTGCTGCTGCTGCTTTGCTGCCCAGGCAGGCTCTGAGCTGTGCCAGCTGCTCGGGGTTCTGATTTTATCTGTTCAGGGGATCCCATTTCTGCTGCCACGCTCTGTGGGATCATTGGGTGATCTCTGGGGTCACTGTGGGATCATTGGGTGATCTGTGGGATCGCTGGGTGA
>VZTB01001197.1:35124-67751 GCA_013397245.1 Thryothorus ludovicianus
CACCGGCTGCGGCGGAGCTCCGAGCGCTGGAAGTTGGACGTGGAAGGGAATGCGGTTGGGATTTTTCGGGGTCTTTCCCGAGCCCTTGCCCCCGTTCGCAGCCGTGTAGGTGCGTTCGCTTCCCCGGCAGACCTCGGGCTCCCGGCGCCGCTCGGCTCCGCTGCCGATTCACAGCAGCCGTTTGGGGGATTTTTTTTAATAATTTTCTTTTTTAAACATTATTTTCTTCTGCTGCTGACACGCTGTTTTTGTTATCTTTTATCACAGAAGCGGTTTATTAAGGGGTTGAGGCAGTACGGCAAGAACTTCTTCAGAATCCGAAAGGAGTTGCTTCCCAATAAGGAGACCGTAAGTACATTCGGACTTTATGTAATTCGCTTTTTCTCTTGCTGCTTCGCTGTTTGATCTTGCGAAACTCTCCTTTTTACTCCGAATTCTCCTCAGATAAACGGAAGAGAAATCCACAGCCAGCCGAGGCAGCTGCTGATTTTTTAGTGCAGTTTTTAGGTCTTGGGGTATGAAAGATGTTACATAAAATAATCGTCATGGCTGGACGGAGCCACTGAGCCTGGGTGAAGTGTATTTATGGAGACCGAATCTAATTTTAAATTCTGACATTATGACGGGATAATACATTTCGTGTCACCCGGTCGGGCTCGAGTGGCATCGGGTAATTAAAGAGAAGCTAAAGCCAAACAAGATGTGATGGGGTCGGGCAGCCCGGGGTGCGCGCTGCGCTGTGACCCGCACGCTGCCGGGTTAACCCTTCCCCTTCCCTGGAGCTCTGCTTGGGCAGGGACCCGCGATCTCTGAACTGCTCGGGTTATGTAACCCTGTCACCCCACCCGAGATCCCGGCGGGGCTCCGGGGACGCGGGCAGGGAGCAGTGGGGTGGGGGGACTCCTGTGAAGGAGGCAGGCTCTGGGACGCCTTGGGAACCCGGTCACTTTTCCATCTGTCCTAAAAGAGCCTCGGTTTGTGTCCTGCAGGTGTCCTTTAACTGCGGGGAGCCTTTGGGAAGGTGCTTTCGTTTTTGTTCTGGATTAGAAGGGAGCTAGCTCCATGAAAATGGGGTTGGACTGTTTTCTAGCAGTATATTAGTGATGTGGAAAACACTGATTTAAAGCATCACAGAGTGTTTAGACTTTTGTAGGTGTGGAGTGTGGATGTGCGCTGGGGAAGCTGCTGTAATAATATTTAAAACCCTCTCAGTTTCTGTAGGATGATTCCATTCTCCTCCGGGAGGTTCTTGTGAGACAGTGCTGTGATAACACAAATCCTTGGGTGGTAAATAGTAACACTGTGTGAGTTAAAAAGGAAGGGGAGGATGAGACGATTACGAGTTCACTCATTCTGGTGAGAAAGGAAACTCAAATTACTGCTCCAGTGTCGGTGGACTCGAGGACCCTGCTGGGTTTTGGGGTGCTGAGGCCCAGTGCTGGAGAGGTGACAGCTGGGGAGGAATGCTGGAATAGTGTGGATCTGACAAACCTAGCACATATCATGCCTTTCCTCTTTCCTCCAGAATATCTCCCAGAAGGGATTTAGAACAGATCAGTGTTTGCTTTTAGAAATGAATTCTGCTGATGGTAAAGTTGCTGAGGGGCAAAAGTCCTCTTCTAAGTTTGAATTGCAGCAGCTCTGAAGTATGTTGTATGTTGTGTTTTTATAAGAAAAGATTTATATTTTATGTATGAAATGGGGGGTGGGGGTGTTTGTGATGGAGTTAAACAGTTTGCAGGGGAAAGTTAAAAAGAAATCCCTGAAAAATGGAGAGTTGGGGGCAGGTGCCTGCCCCTGTTTGTGCTACTTAACTTCTTACACTGGAGCTTGGATATTTGGCTTAGGGGTTTTTTTAAAGTTTTGCAAGTGGTGTTAAACCTCACACGGGGTCTCTTTTTTCCAAGTGTTATATTTTTGTTTCATTAGGCCTAATTTTTTACTACAGAGAAGACTAAATATTAGGTCTGAGCTGTGGGAAGTATCATGTTGATGGGTTTGGGCTCAGGGATTTTTTTAGCCCCTGTGGTAACTGATCTACAAATAACCTTTGACCTACAAGGGGTTGTTTATAATCTCCGCTTCCTATTTTTGCCCACAGGCCTCACTTCTGCTTTCTTTAATTCCCAATCTTTTTCAGCCAATATTCACAGCAGTTTTGCTATAGGAAGACCTTGCAAGATAAAAGCTGCAGTAAATATTTGACTGTACAGTTTTGTTTCTGTTCCTTAAAGTGGAATAATGAGTAATGTAAATGACAAGGCTGTGGGATTAATTTGTCTGCATTTTTTCATCACCAGAATAATTTGAGATACTTTGCCTGCCATTTTTCTGTTGCAGTATGAAGTAACCCTGTAGCAATTCCAGAAATACCAGAAAAAGGCTTTATTCTCCTGTTCAGCCTGCATATTAACATCAGTGAAACTCTAAAGTTGTTATATGGATACCAAAGCAAGTCCCAGGTACTTAAAGATGTGTCAGGGGCACTCTGGAGTCACTTGCCCTAATGGCTCTTGGACTCCTGATTTATTATGAATTCTCCTTCCTGGTCACTGAAGGTCTTGGGGAGGGGACCCAGGGGGTTTTGCCTCTGCAATCCCCACTAAAAGTTAAATCTTATTATTATGATTTCTGTAAAATGTGTCCTTTCTTGGACACTTCACTGGGGAAAATTCCCCCTAATGTCACCCTAAACCCTATGGCTGGAACATGGAACCAGTGGAAGAGAAGGAATGCAACAGAAACGCAGAATTCTTGTAGTGACCAGGCCTCTTTGATGTTAAATCAGGCTGAGGCTGCTGTGCAGAAAGTCGGGCTGTGGAGGTGAGCATGACTTTGTATTTCTTTTGTGCTCTGGGAAGGTGTAAAGTGGCTGTGGTGAGAGATGAGAATCAGGCCACCCTGTACTGAGCTTTCACAAGGGTGTTAAGGAATGTCCTATTTGAGTTGTGCCTTGGCTTTTTTTCCCCTCCATAGTTCCCATGCAGTGTCTCTTGAGAAAACCCTGTGTTTATCAATGTGTGTTTTAACAGTTTTTCAACAATTTTTAAATCACTTCTTCTAAACGAGTAATCTTCAAGAGAAAAGCTTCACAAAAGAGCATGTTTATTCCATATCAAAGGTGTGTTTGTTTGGGTCTTCACTCCGCTGGTTTATTTTGCATTTCCAGTTTATTTCCATGTTTATGTCCAGGAGGGGTTCCCAGTGGATGTGGGAGTAAATAACTGCAGTGGATCAAGGAAGGTGCTGCTTTAATGTTGGCTCAGCCTTACCCTGCTCCTACTCTGCAGGGGGAGATGAGCCAGGGGATTTTCAAATGAAACCTGGGAAACTTCCTTGGGTTCCCACTGAACTTCTCCTCTATTTCCATGGAGCTTTCTTCCTTTTGGCTTCCCCTGGGTGGTTTCCCAGCTGACACAGCTGATGAACTGCCCTGCTCTCCTTTGCTTCCTGCTTAGCAGCACTTCTGAGTCCTCTTCATGGCAAGAAGTAAATTTTGGAGTCTTTTCAGTGACATGAGCAGTTTTCAATAATTACTTCCATTTAAATTCCCATGTTGTGAGAATGAAAGGTGCACAGCTGGCAACAGTTTTCTTAACTATCTGGTTTGGCTTTAAATGTGGTTTTATTCCCCTCCCATCCACCCATTTCGGGATAATTTGCTAAAACTTGGTGATAATACTCAGAAAACAGGATTTTCTGAGTATTTAACATTCTGCTCTGAATTCTTTAGATGATTACACTGAGCTACTTGAATTTGAGAGTTTTAGAAGCACCAGCATTGTGATAGGCCTGAGATAAAGGTACTTAAATGCCTCCAAGGTTGGGGATTGCCTTCCTGTGTTCCTGAAGCAGCTTAACTCTGTGTTGGCTCCTGGAAACAGGGAGTGGGAGCTCCTGCAGGGCAGTGCCTCCATCGGAGCAGGGGCAGCAGGGTGCCAAGGCCTGGTGTCACCTTGCTGGGCCCAGGGCTGCTGCTGCTGCTCTCACAAGCTTTGGGGCAGCCTCAGGCTGCACTGGCTCTTTGTTTGAGCCGTTCAAGGCCACAGTCCCAGCAGGAGCAGAATTGTTTCCCTGTGCCTGGGGTTCCTGAGTCTGCTCTGGGGCAGGGCTGTTGTCTGACCAGGGACCCCGTGTCCCCAGGAATGGGGATGTGTGTGACCCAGCCTTTCCTAGGCTCAGCAGTGGTGTCCTGTGATCCTGCCGGACTCTCACGGCCTTTGCTGCAGCTGAATTGAGATTTTGGAGCCATCCTGTCTCTCTCGGGGACAGGCCTGAGCCCTCTGGGCCGTGCTGAGAGCTGGGGTGACAGCTCTGGGGGTGTTGTGGGGCCGCAGAGGCTCAGGCATGGCCCAGTGCTGTGGGCATGGTCCCTGTGCCCCTCTGTCCTCCTGGCAGCCTCAGCAGCAAGCCCAGCAGGAGGACAGTGCATCTTTGTGCAGGCACGCAGACTCCAGGCTAATTTTGGGTTGAATTTCCCTGTCGGGCACGTAGGTATCTGTGGTGTGTGTGATTTTTGGTTTGGCTGCTGAGCAAGGGATGACAGAGTGCAATCGAAAGATCTTGCCTCTGGGTGGATGCTCCTTTCTTTAGCTCTAAAGCACAGTGTAAACAGGAGTTATGAATATTGGCTCTTTCCTGACACTGAAATACCTGCAGTGTGCTGTATTTATGCACATAAGAACTAAATATGCATCATTTCTTTAGGAAAAATGGTCTCTCTTCTGGTAGTAAAATCTTCCTCTTCAAATTAAATGCTGCTGGGACTTACCTCAGAGACTAAATAAGCTGTGCTCTGTTAATGTTAGGAGGCAAAACGAGTGCAGAGCGAGCTTTCAGCATAAACTTCTGTTTAATTTTAGATTGGGGTTTAGATAAACAATTTTATTCCTGCCTCATTAATGCTTAATCTTGTGTTACATAATACACAATATTGGCTTCCTGAGTAGCTCTTAAATATAGTGCAAGTGTGTGGTGGCTGAAAGGTCAGTGCAGCTGCCATATGTGCGGGCTGGCAAGGTGTCTGTCCCCTCGGAGGACAGACGGAGCCTCCCCAGGGCGCTCCTGGTGGCAGCCAGCAGCCCCGGGAATGTTTGTGCAAGGCTCTCCCGAGCCTCTGAGAGGTAGAGCTTCTCCCTCGGCACGATTGTTCAAATAGCAGAGTGCCTTTGATCAGAGGAGGGGGATAATTAGATGAATATCTCTTGGTCTGTTGGTATAAAGTGATTACTTAGCCCTACACTGGCTTTTTAATATTTGCATTTAGTGGTGAGCCGTGTTTGTAGCAGGGGCTGCGTTGTGGCTGTGGCGTGGGCTCTGCTCTCCCCAAGGAAATCTGCTTTATTTGAGGCCATATTCCCCTAATGATGGAATATTAATACAGAGCAGTCAAGGCATATTATTTCCTGCCTTGTGTTTGCTGCAGGAGCGTTCAGAGAGGGACAAGCTGTGGAAGCCTTTTCTGTTTGAAAGCTGAACCTTTTTCTTTAATAACTTGTTCTAGCCTGGATGCAGTCAGAGCTGAAATTTTCCATTAGAGTTTGAAGCGACTGCCAACATAAACAGCCACTGCTTCTTTTCATTTCATCCTGCTCTCTGCTGCTGCTGCTGCTTCCAGAGCACTGCAGGCACGGGGGTTTGCTCTTCTTCAGTCAGGGGCCTGTGGGCTTCACATTTCCCAGATGATTTCAAATGATTTCAGATGATAGGCTGAGACTTTTTTCTGTAGTCACAGCAAATATCCTACTGGGCTTCAGTCCAGTTAGAAGAAGGGGCAGAGGCAGCAGTTGTTTTTCCTGTGTAAGTGAAACCTCTGAATCATTTGCATAACAAACTCTTCTGCAGGGAACGTGCTGCCTTTTTTTTCTTTTTTTTTTCCTGTTTTTGCGAGCGTGGCTGTCTCAGCTGAGGGAGGAAGAGCACTGCATTAATGGTTGACTCAAGGTGAGGCAGGGTGCTGAGGCAGCTCACCAGGAGCAGGGTGAGGAAAGCCAAGGGCTGTAATGAAATGCTGAGCTCAGATGGAGATATTCCTGAATTGGAGTGGCTCGGGGCTGAAGGCTGTTTGCAGAGGGATGTTCAGTGTGTGTGCTCCCTGTGATCGGGGTTGTTTTCTAAAGTTGAACTGTTAAACCTATTGCAAATGTCATCACTTTATTGGATAATAAACCAGGAGGTTTGGAAAGGTCTTTAAAGAGACGTAAAGGTTTAAGTCACACCGTGGTGTCTTCCTTCATCTCTGCGAGGGGCTGCAGGTGTTGAGGTGAGCACAGCTCCGTGGCTGACACCTCTGTTCCTCCAGTTCCTGAGTGGACCCTGTGAACTCCCATCTCCTGGAGGTGCAGCTCGCCTGCCTCTGAGCAGCCCTTTCCGTGTGCTCATTGATTAATCATTGATTAATGACTGCCTCCAGCTTCCAAAGACCAAAATACCCTCTCCCAACCCTGTCTCAATTCCAGCTGAAGCGAACAAAACCAAAGCAAGGAAGTTTCTAAAATGTGCTTTGTTTTTATTGGTTTTGGTTTAAATCTCTTAAGCGTTCTCTTAGGAGAATAAGAGGATTAATTTTCAATTGTATCATTTTACTTTTGGATTCCAAAGGTAATTTACAGCATCATCAGCTCAAAAAATGAGCTGCTTATTTGACTTTCTTCCTAAGAAACCCTCATAGATGGAGAGCATAAAAGCAGAAGGTGTGTTCACTGTGCCAGCTGGACTCTGGAATTGACTTTAGCATGGGCAATAAATCAGCTCTGCACTCCAGTGGCTTTTTTTTTTTATTATTTTACATTACAAGATTGGATCTCATTGTTTATTTTCCTCTGAAGGTTTAGAGGTAGGTAGGAGTAAAATATTGTTGCAAGTAAAAGAGGGCCATTAGGCAATTGCATTGAGTTCTGTCAGGCAGCCAGCAAGGACAATTTCTGCTTTGTAGGGAAAAGTCTGTAGTCAAAGATACAAGCCAAGATTATTTGGGTAATTGATACAACATTGTCTGAGGCTTCCTCAGCAACTGAGAGAACACAATGCTGCTCCTCAGAGTTCTGTTCCACTGCATTTTCCTTACTTTCTGTTTATAATTCACCATCCTAAGGAATTTCAGTTTGTTTATTTTCCTATTGTGAATTCTCTTCTGCATCTGTGCTGAAGGGTATGTGTGACTCTGGTTAAAATGCTTTTGTTCATCAACAGCTGTATATTTATTCTGTATTTTCTTTCCCTGTGAGAAAAACCAGCAGCATTTCTTCTTCCCTGGCAGTTGTCAGATTGTATCAAATACTCAGACATCAACCCCGAGGTCCTGTGAATTGCAGGTACATAAAATAGGTGTCTGCTAAAGGATTTGTGCAGTTTATTTTCATGGTTGAGTGTCCCAGCCTTGCAAGCCTCTTCTCCACGGCTGCCATGCATCAAACCCTTCCTGCTGTTTGTTCCCATCCAGCCAGTGACTGAAGATGTGCTTCAAAACTTGAAAATGGCTTTCAGAAAGGCAAAAAAAATAAACCAGGCATGTAAGCAGCAGTGCTGTTTGTGGGACATCCTGTCCCAGAACAGTGCTCGTGCTTTAAAATCGGGGTAACTCCTGAAAGAAATGAATCTGTATAATCCTGCCTGGGGACTGACTTTTGAAATGGCTTAGCAGAGAAATGCTCTCCAGGTAATCCTCTGTGTGCTGCTCACCGTGTGTATTTACAGTGTGTGAGACAGAGATTACAGTTTGGAGAGCTACTGCAGCAGTTTGCTTTGAATTTTCGAGTTCAGGGAGTAAATAAATACAAACAGCTTGGGCTTGCTGTGAGCCGTGTTCCAGAGGAGCTCTGCAGAGCAGGGTTTGGTTCCCTGGAACACACAGGGAGCTGGGCCTGGCCTGTGTGGGGCTCCCAGAGCCTCCAGTTGGGGCAGAGGGTTGTGCCCTAGGGAAAGACCCCTCTGTTGGGGAGAATAAAGTGTATTTTGAGTGTGCTGTGCTGCCACAGAGCATGGAATGAACGCTGTTCTTCCCCAGGAGGTCCCTGGGCTCAGTCATCACCTCCTCCCCCCGTGAGAGCAGCACCCAGTGCCTTCCCCTGCCCCAAAGCAGCCCCAAGCACATCAGTCACTCCTAAATGCCCTGCCATGTGCTGCTGGAGCTGGGAGCAGACACTAACAACCTCAGCAGACAGATGCACTCATTTTGTCAGTTTTGTTTGCAGGCAGCTGTAAAAAAGAAGCAGTGCTTGATTACTGGGATTTTTTTGCTGCTTGTTTTTCTTGTGCCAAGGAAGACTCCCAGGAATTACAGAGACGGTGGAATAAAGTGAGAATGGGAGTTAGAATAGAGGCTGTGCCATAGGGGAGGTGAAGCAGTTTATGGATAGAACTGGCTCTGTAAGCATAAGAAACATTTAACATCACAGGTTGAAATCTGCTGCATTGGCTTTTGCTTTGTTTTTTTTCCTTTCCATTCTGTATCTAAAGGAAGAAGGCTTTTAGGAGTGTGCTGGAATTGAGATTGTCAGGACATAAAGATGCTGGTGATTACTTCTAGGTGAGGGTGATGTCATTCTGGGTGAACTTCTGTTTTCTCCCAGCACAGGGAAGGGAGGATTCTTGTTCTGCAGGGTGCCAGGAGGGCTGTGAGTGTCAGCCCGAGCCCTGCACACCTGCCCCGTGGTGGATTTATGGGTGAGTGGGGTATGGAGGGGTTCCTCTCCCTGCCAGGAGGTGCAGTTATGTCTCCTGCTATGTGGAAAAGCTGTGAAATGCTCAGGCTTTGGGTGTCCTGCTCATCTTGCAAGGCTGGGATCTCCCATTTGTGGTGTTGGTGCCTTTCCCCCAGTCCTGCAGGAGAGGAATCCAGCCCTCCTTCCCCTCCTGCTTCAGGCTGGCTGAGGGGGTGCAGGAAACCCAGCAAACCCTGGGTGATCAAAGCAGGTTCCACAGAAACCCTTCTGATTCTTGCATCTCTGTTTTTAAATCCCAGAACGTTGCCAGGCGTGTTTCCTTCTGATTCAGATCTTTGCAGGTTTTGTCCATTGCCCTTTGCTTTGCAGACTTTGTGAGCTTGGGGAGGTGTGAGTGAAGGAGCTGCTCTCAGTAATCGCTGAGAGTCTTAATAAACAGACAAAATGTTACAAGGATGATGACAAAATCCCAACTGCTGCTGCTCTGTGGTTGGGAAATCCTTCCTGACTCTGGTCACTTGGGATGAGGAGCACTGGCAGGGAATCGTGTTTGTTTTGCACTCCCAAACTCCTGTACAGCAGGAAGAGGAGCTGCTGAGTGCTTTTATTGCCATGGTGAAGGAGTTTGTTCTTGGCTGGAGCACTTGGGCTGGTCCTCCCCTCCCCCAGACACTTTGTGGGCTCCCTTGTCCCTTGCAGTGCCCCTGCCACAAACGGAGTTATTTTGTAGGATGCCTCCAGACCCTTCAGAGAGGGGAGAGCACATTCCAGGTTGTAAAGCAGCTCTGCTCCTGCAATCTGAGAAGTCCTCCCTGGTGTTTAACCCGGAGCCTGCTTTGTGCCTCTTGTGTAAAGCACCAGGACATCCCACAGCAACTCTTGATTTATTTTGCTAACTCTGCCCTTCTCTGTGGTTCACAAACCTCTAATGGGCTGTGAAGCTCCAAGATTTCTGAGCTGAACAGTAGAAGTTTTAAGAACCTCCTCTGCTACATGAAAGACTTAACACTTTCCACATGCTGGGTTTTTGGATCATGAAATGCTGATCTCCTACAAATTGAGTTTGTAAAGCTGAGGCATCCTGGGCCAGGGCTGGTTAATGCTGTTGTGAAATCGGGGGGAAGGAAGAAAATGTCATGAAAACTCTGGGCTTTGGGCCAGCCAGGAAGATCTGATACAGAGAACGTGTTCCTGTTACCCTTTGTTACTGCTGAGTTTGATTAGCTTTGTTTCTGGTAAGTTTAATTACGGTTCTTTTTTATTTTTATGGCTAAGGAGGGGATCTTTGCCAAAGCTCAAGTCTTTCATTACTCAGCTGCAATGAGAGGGAACTGGAGAAATAAATCATGCCACCTCCCCAACAAACAAGCCAAAGTAAAACCAAAAGAAACCCCACTAAGCTATAAAGCCAACCCTTTTCTCTCTCCTTGCCCTGTTCTTGCAGTCTGCTACTTTCCATCTGTTATTTTCCCTGTCTGAGGTTGCTTTTAGGCTTGGTGGTGAGCTTACTTTGTGCAGTAAGTTGTTTTTCCTGGGCAGGGTTCTTCACCTGTGGTTGTTGTGCTTCCCTGGGGCTTGTGTGGCTCCTCTGCAGCTTTGTCACACAGACACTTCCTGCATGGGTTCCTTCACTGCTTTGCAGGAATACGGCTGGGATGGAAAATGGCTCAGAAACTGGGAGAGCAGAATGGACAGAAATGGGAGGGGTTTGGTTTGGGCCCTGGTTTTGCTCTGCCCGTTGAGATGTGATTAAAAATGTGCCATAAACCTTGCCCAGTCAAGGCTCTAAAGGAGCAAGTGGGAAAACTCATTTCTCGTGATCCCCAGTGCTAAACTGTGGAGCAGCTCTGGGTTGTGTAACTGGACCTTCACCTCTCTGTGGAGCTGTGACAGGGACAGAGGCCTCCCTCCCTCCGTGCTCTGCTGGACTTGTATTGATTTAACAATTCCACCTCGTGTTCTTACTCTGTGCCGTTTGATGGGAGAGATTTTTTTTTCTTGTTGTTGTTGCCTGGCTTTAGAGAAACACTGCTTTTAGAGCTTCTGAAAAAAAATTGTCTGCTCACTGTGAGCATAAAATTCCCCTTCCTATTTATTCTATATCAAGGGTTCATAATGGTTTTGTTTCAGACAAATTTGGGTGTCTTAAACTTGTAAGATTTAAAAAAGGTGCAGATGATTTTCAGCTAAAGGATGAAGAGGAGGGAGGTCTTGGTGGATTTGAGTAACCAGAGAGTTGTAATGCAGCACTGCCCAGGAGATGTTTGGAAATCCTGCTTTTCCTCTGGGAAGGTTTTATTGAACAGGGGCGTAGCTGCTGTAGAGAAGCACGGACATTGTGAGCTGCTGTTTGTGGTTGGAATGACCCCACTTGCCCCTCTGCTCTGGTTGCTTTTCCACATTCACAGAGCTGCTGAAACAGGTCCAGTGAAAATCCCCTGCCCCCTCAGCCAGTCCCTCCTTGCTAGCCCTCCCCGTGTGTGCAGTCCTGAGTCACAGCTCTGCCCTGCTGCCATTTGCACGGTGCAATTGCACAAGTTCTCATTGCTGCAGCAGTTAGGGAGCACCAGCAGCTGCCTGTGAATCACCTCGGCAGAGCTGGCTCAGGGCTCCGTGTCTGTGCCAAGCCAGCCTCAAGGTTTCACGTTTCTTGGAGCTGCTGAAGTTCTGCTTTGACCTTTTCAAGGGAACTTCCATAGCAAAGGTATGGGGAGTGTTTAAAACTGAGTTTGGCACTGTTTGACTGCTTTAGCTGTCAGCTCTGAGCTGCAGTTGTGGATAAACAGCATTTCTGGTGCACTGCTCTGTCTGGGTTTGCCATTCCATAAAGGTCAAGTCAAAATGAGGGGAAAACCTCAGAACAAATCAGCAACAACAACAAAAAACCCAAACTCAGACTAGCAACGACTTCATATTTTAGGAATTAGGAGTTCTGATTTTTCAGATATTTCTGCTTCAGTGTCTCTCCAGCAATGCATCCTCTCCCTTTCAGTGATGAGAAGAGCCGTGGTGTAACTTCATTCCCAAATACTCTGTTCAGTCTGGAGTTACAAAGCCGTGGTGGCAGCAGGAATCTCCTGTGGAGGGGCAGTTTCTGGAGTGGGGATAATTCTGCAGATGGAGCTCGTGACAATCAGTGGGTGGACACTGATGGCTCTGCTTTGCCTGACCCTTAATGACACCTGCAGGGTGTGACTGGGCTGGGGACACCTGGGACAGGCAGCTCCCTCAGGTCATTCCCAGGGTCACCTTGGTCTGCAGGAGGGAGTGGGGATTTCTGCGTTGTGTCAGGAGCAGGGTTGGAAAGGGCAGCAGGGAAGTGAGGGGTGGTCAGGGAGCTGCTGCCAGGGCTCTGTGGCCTCTGTGCTGTTCTGCCCTGCCTCCATCACAGTTAATGCTGACGAGGCTCACCCCCAGGTGCTCCCCAGGGCTCTCTTGCCATGGGATATCTGCCCCCCGAGATGCAGAAAAGGAAACTGCAGGTCCCTGCACCTTGGAAGGGAACCCAGTGTCCCCAGGAATGAGTTCTGTAGTGGGTCCAGAGCCCTTGTGCAGGAGCAGCAGAGTGGAGCTGTGCTCCCCTGAGCCCCACACCTCTCGTGGGCTGCAGATTTTCCTGCTGAGGAGCCAGAGCTCAGCAGAGCCCAGCCAGGGCTGGGTTGGTGTTTGACAGCTGGGCTGGTTTCAATTAGGAGCCCACTCTGCAGTAGCACGTGTGTGATGGATTAGGGGAACACGAGGAGCACAGACCTGTCCTGCTGCTTTGGGGCTCTCCTGGGGGGACCCTGCTGGGCAGGAGTAGGGGTTTGGAGTATAAAACCCACCAAAATAAATACAGCCACTGGAAAAGCTTAGCTGGCTTAATTCAGTTAGGTGTCATACTCACAGACCTTTTCCCACTTCTCATGTGGTTTTGAAAACTTGGATTTTTGTGGGTGCTGTGGGACCTTGTGCCTGTTGGAGCTCTGGTTATTGGGTGTTTGCCTCTTTAGGGTAACTGCTGTGATTGAGTGTGAGGAAATCATTTGTATTAGTTGCAGGTTTGTTGGGGTTTTTCGGTTGGTTTTTATTTGCATCTGCTCCCTCATCTCCTACTCCTCTTTTAATGTTCTAGTGTTCTAGCTTCACGTGTAGCTCCAACACCCTGATTTCACTGAGGAGTGAGGGTTTGCAGTGCTGCCCTCCTGCCCTGAGGCAGCTCAGCTTCATCAGGATTTACACAAATGTCACAGGAGTTGCTCCCTGCTTTTCCCTCCATTCCTGTGTGGGTAGGTGGGAGTGGGTTCAGACTCCTGGATTGTTCTGCTCCTGTTTTCCCTCGGGATGTTCCAGAGCCCACATGAGCTGGAGGTGAAGAATTCCTCATCCCTACACAGTCCCATTCCTGCCTGCCCCGGGCTGGGAAAGGCCTGGAATTCCCAGCACTGCCTGTTCTGAGTGAGGGTATTTTCCATGCTGGAAAACCAGCACTGTAAGGATCCTTACATGCCTGAGCTGCCTGCCAGGTGTTTGTGGAGCCTCTTGAGCATGTTTGTGTATGAAAGATTCATGGGACATTTTAGAGAGGTGGCAGTGCTGCTGTGAGAAATAACACACTGGGAAAATTCCACCCAGATTCCAAGGGTTTAGTGCATCATTTTCAGTGTTCTCCCTTTTAGTTTTATCATTAGGACCATTTGCATGAAAACATGTGCCTTAGTTTGCAGCTTTTCTTTCATTCCCACCCAAAGATCCAGGTTTTGTCCTGTTTGCTGGGTAGCAGTTGCTGACAGCTGTGTACAGACCAGGGAATCCTGGTTATCCTCACATCCTGTGGGAATGGGCTGGATTCCAGACTGATTTCACATGTGGGGCCTGAGCAGTAGAAATGGAGAACTTGCTTGTTTACCTTACAAACAGCACCTGCAAGGATGGACCAAAAGCAGGTTCTGTCTTAGCAGTGATGAGTTTAATGAGGGGGGAAAGCAGGAGAGTTGGAATTAGCCCTGGAATGATACCTGAGACACTCAGAGCATCCCCTGTGCTTACATGTGGGCAGAACAAGCACAGTGAAGTGGGATTTTTTTAAGGAGAAAATACCTTTTGTGGTGTGTCCTTCACATGGCACGGGGTTTCTTTCCCAGATTTGTGTAATGTCTCAAGTCTCTGTTATTGCAGGGCCTGTGCTGGGCTGTGGCAGCTGCTTGGGCCCTGGATATGTTTGTAATTAAACAGGAACTGGCATCTGGAGTCTGTGTGCTTTTAAGGCTGTGAAGTTTGGGGGTTGTGGAGGGTAGAAGCAGCTTGGGAAGGAGCAGGATGGGCCTCAGGGGGTTGCCAGGAAGGTTTGTCACTGTCACCGTGGCCTCCTGAGGCTGCTCCTGCAGGATGGATGTGGTGGGGCAGCACAGACAAACCCTTCACAGGAGGTGCAGGTGTTCCTGTCTGCAGGAAATGCTCCTTGTGCCCTGCCTCTGGTGGTTCACTGAGCTTGGCCACGAGCCCAAGCACCGTGCCACACACTGCTCTTGTTTCACAAATGGAAATCTTCCTGAGCCAGGAGGGAAAATCAGTGTGCCCCCCAAAATCCACTTTTATCACTCCAGTTTCCATACATACCCATGGCAGCCAAATCAGCACCCTGAACATCCTCACCAGGCTTTTTTCCAGCACTCACTTGTGCCTCTGGGTCTCTGCATCTTTTATTTAGGGTGTGATATTTTGCTGTAGTCACTGAAATTCAGAACGAAATGAAACTTTCTAATAGATGAAAGCTGTTGTGCTCTGTCTAGAACCACAGGATGGTTGGTTTGTTTGCAGGGGAAGTAAACCTGTTTCAGAAAAACAAAGTTTAAAGAGAAAAATGCAGTGGGGAATTTTGGCTATCAGGGATGAAGCAGAGCAGGATGTTTCTGTGCACAGTTTTGTTTGCAGACAGCACACGGGGTTGGAGATTAATATTTCAACACTTTCAGAAACTCTGTGGCTGCAGCTTATCAGTTAATAACAGTTTGTCCTTCCAAGAGCCACACAAGTAGAAGCACCAGCCAGGCAGCCTGGCTGTGTCCCCGAGGAGGAGCTCTGCTCTTCCATCTCCCTCCCTCTCTGTCTGACCCCTGGGTGCTGTGCTGGGCTCCAGCTCTCATGAGCTGATCCCTCCCTGCCCCGCCGGGCAGGGCAGCCCTGGTGTCACCCCCTGTCCCTGGAGCTCCCAGCAGGGCTGTCCCTGTCCCAGGAGAGCCCCTGCAGGCTCCGTGTGAGGGGTCTGGGCTGAGCTGCAGCTCCGGAGTCAGAGCCCTCATCGTGCCCCAGACTGCTGCTGCCTCCTTGCCTTGCCCCTGATTGTGGGGAGCAAATGCCGGTTCCCAGGGAGCAGCTGGGATTAATGTTTGCTGGAGACACCGGGGCGGAACAGGACAGGAAAGAATTGCTAATTTCTTTCACTCCTGAGCTCACTGTATAGGTATTAGAGTGAGCTACAATGAATTGCTCTTCCTAATGCTGCTTTACAACTCTTAGCTTTGTCTTCTAGTTACATTTTGCTTGCTAAGGATTTTTCCTGACAGAAAGAATTTGAGACTGGAGGGAAGCAACAATAACTGAGGGATAAGCAGCTTACGTGGCAGTTCTTTGTGGTTTGGGGGTGGGGGGTTGCTTGATGTCCTGCTTCAATATTCCTTTTTTCTTACATTGCTCTGATCAACAGGAAAACACTGAAATACCCCTCAACCTTGCACACTTAATCTAGAAAATCTGCTGGTTTAGGGAGCTGTTCTTGGAGAGCAGTAGAAGGAAAGCAGCTGTTGAGGGGCCAGATCTGAGAGGACAGAGTCTGTTTAAAATCAGGGCTCAGTGACAAGGACTCTGCTGGGGATGGTGTTTGCTGTGTCCATAACTCAGGGCAGGAGCCCGTCCTCCCTCACCCTCTGGGGCCTGGGTGAGTTCTCAGTGCTAAGCTGCTGCTTTGTCTCAGTTCACTTGATAATTTCCAGGTGTAGAGTGGACAGGATTCTTCCTCCATCTGGCCTGTTCAGCTGTTGGACATCCTGTGCTAGTGATTTTTATTAAGAGGTCACACTCAGTCTGTCTGCAGCGTGGAGTCTGAGGGGTTGATAGTTCTCATCGTGGAATAACCTGGTGTGAGGACTTTGAAAATTGGTGTTTCCAGGGGATTAAATCTTCCCATTCCTCATTAGCAGTGAGGATAATTTTGCAGTTTGTCTCCTGTATATAATTTTCAGTGTTTTCTGATTGCTGCTGTATTTGTAATAAACTCCTAAACGCCAGCAGCTCCCCCACGGGTCACGAGCTCAGAAAGGAGGAAGCTGTGTCAGGGAGGGGAGTGTGTACATTTGACAAGCCAGGCTTTGTGTGATTCAGCACAGATGTGTTTGGAAAACCTAAAACATCTGGTGCATGAAGTGTGGAATGCAGGTCAGTGGTCAGACACATCAGGAGTTCACACAGTGCTGCTGCTGGCACAGTTGCACTGCTGGTGGGTGTCACAGGACCAAGGGGACCTTCAGTTCTGATTTCTGCATTTAAATAAAAGCAGTTAGAGAGTGTGAAATCTGAGAAACAAGTGGCTGATTCTTCCTCAGCTCCCCTTGCCCTGTCAGAAATGGAAAATCGGATCGAAATTTCAGATTCTGTATTTTTTATTGGGGTGGGATTGTTTTCTTGGTTCTCTGCTGTGTTGTTTTCTCAGTGTCCAGTACCTGGTAACAGAAAAGCTGATAATGGGTTCTGCCTTAACCTGGGGAGGCCAGGAGGCAGCAGCATGCTGGGGAGGCAAGCAGCAGCAGGCAGACAGTCCTTGGTGGCCATGAATGCTGTAGGATTTCCGTGGGGCTGTCCAGGGAGGCTGCAGCAGCCTGGGGCTGGAGCCTTTTCCCAGCCCATCCAAGGTGCCCCGGAGCTGCTCAGCCTGCTGTGCCCACACTGGGACCAGTGGGTGACTTAAACTGGGCCTTGGGGACACCTGGGAGCTGCTCAGGGCGCTCTGCAGAGTGAAATCCCCGCTGGGAATCCTCATCTCACACGGGCAGGGTGTGATCCAGCTGCACAGGGGGTTCCCTGAGCTGCAGTGCTGCAGTGGGGCTGCCCCTGCCCAGTACTGCAGTGAGAGAGCCCCGCGGTGGCTCTGAGCTGCCCTGGTGATTGATCCCAGGTGACAGTGCCCTGGGAAGGGCCTGCTTGAGATCCCAGCTGCAATTACTGCTGTGAAGTACTCAGCTCGCAGCAAAAAACAGCTCACAGGTATAGCTCAGGAAAGGTTTGGGTTAATATAGTTTGGGTCTGTTTGTAAAGGTAGCATGATGAAATAATGAAAGTATTTTTGAAGTGGTAAAACTTTCTTAATAATTACGAGCCTAATTTCAGTTGTTGGGAGACAAATGAGCATCTGTACTCCTTCCTGAGATGCAGGAGGGTTAAATTCCCTGCTGAATAGCAGAATTAAATTTTTAATACTTTGTTTAAACAGGAATTATGGAAGTAGACAATGCTCTGTCCTTGTGTTCAGTGTCCCTTTCTCATGCACATGCACAAATTGGCCTTTCACTTAAATTAATTAAAGCTGACATACAAACCACAACAGGCAGTCTGGGTGGCAGATGAAATGACCAAAATCTGTCGATATTTTTTTATTGGCTTGAGTAGCTGACGGTCCTAGATGGGGTTGCCAGCCCCTGTGTAAGATCCGTGGAGCAGAGGAGCTGCTGTGGCTGAAGGAGCCGTTCCCATTTCCTGGCAGCCATTACACGCTGCCAGCACAGGAACACTTCTTCCTTAGCAGTCCTTTGCGAGGCTCAGAAATGGATTTTCCTCCCAGCCACTGTCATTCAATTATCACCTCAGGAAATGCACAGATATAACTGATGATCCCTTTCAAACATCCTGCGGTTCTCCACTCCTCCCATCCTTCATTTCCCTGCCTGCTCCAGTCATTAGATGTAACATTGCCCATGTATATTTTATAGGGTGACCCTGACGGCTGTCGCTTTGAGGATGTGCAGAGATAATAAGATTGTGCATGTAATGAAAGGCAGATAAATAGAAAAATGTTTACAGGGATGGAGTGTGGTGGTTGGGAGTGCTTTATGGCTTCGTGGCTGGCTCCTCACTCACACAGCTCCCAGGAACCTGGAGCCTGGGCTTTGAAGGGAGAATGGCATGGGGTTGGGCTCTGGGAAAGGGGGCTCGGGACTGGCCTGGGCTCCAGCAGTACCCAATCAAGAAACTTAATTATCGAGCTGGTGCAAAAGGAGAGTGCAGTTAAAGGGATAATTGGCACCTGCATTGAGCAAATCCTGTTCTGCATTGTGCTGCTAAATTCTCACTGTAACAGTATTGATGGGGAGGTGCAAGTGGAGTGGGGAAGACACAATCCAGTGCAGACAATGCCCTGAAAGCTTTCCTCAATAACTGACATTAATTTATCTGGGTATTTATCCTGCTCTCCTTTCTGTGCTGGTGTGGGAGTTCGGATATTGAGAGCCAGAGGCTGGCAGGGAGCTGCTGCCTGGAGCTGTGACCCCAGGGCTTTGATGTGGGCTGGAAGGTGGAGCAGAGGCACTGCTGGCTCAAGAGAGCAGCACCCTGTGCCTCTCTCAGAGGCACTGCAGCTCTGTTCCTCACGTGGAGCTGCTTCATCCCCTGGCCCTGTGTGTGTGCTCAGGGCTGAGACCCTCCCAGCAGTGCTGCAGGAGGGGGCCCTCTCTAAAGCAAAATTATTGGAGAGAAAAATGCTCGAGAAAATCAGGATTTCTAACCCCAGAAACGTCAATAATGCAGAGGGAAAGCTGAGTAGAAAATAAATATTCAACAAATGTGTGGAAGGCCAAGGCCCTTAGCTGTGCCTGTTTTGGTAACCCCGTGGTGGCTCCAGCCCCAGAGGTGCCCCTGGGACCTTCCTGGTGACCCTGGCAGTGCTGCACGGGCCTGGGGAGCCCCCAGTGCTGAAGACAGGCTCTAATAATTAATAATGGATGCAGCCAACAGTGTGTGAGTTCCTGTGGGGATTGGGAACTCTGTTGATTAACAAAGAGGAGTCTCTGGAGGAAGAAGCCTTAATTACAAAAGCTTTCTTTCCATTCTGGCCTGGTGCAGAGAGGGGCGGCAGCTTTTAACTCAGGCTCAGCCTTAAAACAATGCCCCAGTGTGCTTTGCATTTGTTTTGCAGCACTGTTAAAGCTGGTACTTAAATCCCTAAAAATGGAGGGGAAAAAGAATTGTTTGTGTGGATCCGATGGCAAGGGTAAGTTCCATAAAATGTTAATTATCTTATTTGCTGCCAGTTTGTGCAGCCTTAATTACAAACACTGGAGAAGATGAACAAATGAAGTGCATGGAAATGGTGAGTTAGATGTGGCACAGAGAGAAGTTCCTGGTGTTTTTTGAGGGTAATTTAGATTTCTCTGTGGTTTGCCAAAGCCATACAGGCAGGAATGAAGCAGGGATATGCAGCTGTAGGAAAGAGCAGCTTGTGTTGAGGGCAAAAGGAGAGGGAATGTTGAGCCCTCAGCCAGTCCTGAGTTTAAAAGGATGGCTAAGCCTGTCCAGTAGGCCTGGCTTGGAATTCTGGAGGAATTTCAGAGGCTGCCAGTGTTGGAGCTGCTCACAGAGCTGGAGGTTAATCAGCATAATGGTTCTTCTCACTCAGGACTGATCTCAGCCAATTCATAAATCTTCTGTCTCTTTGTTTCCTCACACCATAAAACTTCAAAAGGATGTTCAGGGACTTAATTTGTAAAACTTACTTGACTTTCTTATCAAATGGAAGATGCTGTACAGTGGCTGAGTGCAGATAATGTCTGTTTGAAGGAGAGATTATTTACATGCAGCTCATGTATTCGTTCCCTTTTCCCCCCAGCTTTGCAGTCCCTGCCCTGACTCCCTCCTGCAGCCCTGGTTCCATTCCTCACCCACTGGCAGAATCAGTGGGAGTTAAGAAGGGCAGATGCCTTTTCCTGGGGCAGTTACAGAGTGACCTGTGTGTTCAGGTGACCTGCACAGTGAAATTATTCTAGTCTCTTCACTGCTTGAGGAGCTGGGGAGTGAAATCTTGGTGTTCCAGGCTAGTTTTAGCCCTCACAGGAGTGCCCCAGCTCTCTGAGGCCCTGTGGCAGCTCTGCAGACAGAATCACAGAATCCTCCTCTGCAGGAGAGAGGAGCTCCCTCTTCCCTGGGGCTGAGCAGGGTACCAGTACTCATTCAGCACAAACAGTTGGGAAGCATAAAGCTCTATCTGACTGCAGGTTTTTTCCACAACAAAATGAAATCCAGAAGATGCAGATGGAGCCTCAGCTGGGTTCCCAGGAAATCCTGTGGCTGTTCCTGTGCTGGGAGTAAACTGACAGCAGAAAACCCAAGGAGTCAGCCTGGGTTTGTTCCACACCTGTCTCCTCTTTGGATTCCTGCTTGCCCAGCCTGTTTGCCAGGAGTTTCAAATACAAAAATAAACCCAGGGAGCTGAACCTTGCTGTGTGCAGAGCAGGGGAGCAGTGGGGGGCAGCCAGTCTCCCCAAAGTGGAACTTTAGCAGGGGCCATGAGACAGGGCTGTGCTGCCATCCAGGAGATAACAAACGGCCAGAGGAGCTGCAGGGTAAAATGGCTGTACTTGGAAAATCTGCCAGGGAACTCAGGCCTGAGGGGATTCCTTGGAGAGCATCCCACGATTTTTAATGGGGTTTTTTGTAGTGTTAAATAAAATATTGCTTGATTTTTAAAAGCCTCTCTTAAAACCTCAGTAATGTGTTGGGATATGCAGGATTCCTGTGCACCCAAGGTGGACATTAATCAGTGCTACTGAACAAGCTGCTGAGACTTACTGCTTAATTAGAGCATGTGCAGACCTATTTGTCATGGCTGGCAGAGGCACCGAGCTGCACACTGGAAAAATGGCCAAGTTCAGCTCCTGGAGCTGCCCCCAGCTGCTCCTCTCAGCTGCTCTGTGCTCTCAGTCCTCCAGCTTGTTCAGACCCAGGCAAGAGTTCCACCTTTCCCTCTCTGGGTGTGGATTCTTAAGAGCCAGCCATGGAATCTTTAAGGCTGGCACAGCCCTCCAGGATCCAGTGCAAGCTTTAACCCAGCCCTGCCCTGGTCAGCACTGAACCGTGTCCCCAGGTGCCACTCCACACATTTTGGGAACACCTGCAGGCTGGTGAGTCCAGCCCTGGCTGGGCAGCCCCTTGTGTTTGCAGCTTTGGGGGGTGATGGAAGGGATGCAGATTGTAAATGCAGGGCCAGACTGAGCCTGCTCTGCTCTGGTGTGTCCCACACACTGCCATGATCCAAACCCCTGATCCTGATCCTGATCCTGACCCTGACCCTGACCCTGACCCTGACCCTGACCCTGACCCTGACCCTGACCCTGATCGTGATCCTGACCCTGATCCTGATCCTTATCCTGACTCTGATCCTGACTCTGATCCTGACTCTGACCCTGATCCTGACCCTGATCCTGACCCNCCCTGACCCTGATCCTGATCCTGACCCTGATCCTGATCCTGACTCTGATCCTGATCCTGATCCTGACCCTGATCCTGCCCTGGGGCAGATGCTGAGACCCGGCCTGTGCTGGGATCCAGTGGAGGAGGGAAGCACTGCACAGTGTTTTGATTTTTACTGCAGGACTTTACAGGAGTATTAGCTAAATTGAGTTGACTTAATAAAATCTTGAGGCATTCCAGGAAGATTGTGAATTCATTAAGGCCACAGCTGGGCAGTCTGTTCCCGTGCTCTGCCATGGCTGATGCAGCCATTGAGGAGTGCTGTCATTTACCTTTTCCCTTTCATTGCTGCAAAGCTATTCCCCTCCCCCATGATTTTTTTTTTTTTCCCTGGCAGAGCTCGGCTCTGGGGAAATTAAACAGCAATTATTGTGTTTGCTCACTGTGTTATACCCTAACAGATACTTGAAGGGAAGTTGATGTGTGTGTGTGTGATGGGCTTGCACAGGAGCTGTGCTGCTGCAGGGCTGTCAGAACCTTCCTGTCCAGGGATGCACACCCAGCCCTGGTCCTTTGTTTACCCAGGGCAAGGCCAAACACACACACACGGGGCACAGCTCGGGATCTGGATTTTACATTTGAAAACTGCTGATAAGAAGTAGAAAAGCAGGGCTTGCAGGTGGGAGTGAGGTGCTTGGGGGAAGGATTGAGCTGCAAGAACACCCAGGTGAGGGTGGAATGTGAGAGGTGCCCCTGACAGGGACAGTGCCTGCTCCTGGCTTGGGCAGGTGAGGGGTCAGGAATTGCAGAGGAGCCTACCTGCTGTGAGCCCCTGCAGGAGGGGGCTCAGCCACCTCTTCTCTGCAGGAATAATCTGCAGAACACAGCCAGCAGGAGATGAAGTGTGACTTTTTATATGCACCTACAACGTGGGGTGAAATGGCCTTGGCAGGAGGAAGCAGGAGACTTGAGCTCGGAGTGTGTTTCAGAACTGGTGAAAGCTGAACTGGTGTTTGCAGTGAGGAACATAATCCCCTCTGCCTTGTGAAACCTGGGAATGTAGGTGTTCTTGGGGAAATGTGGCATTAAAGGCCTGAGTAATGCTTCTCATTTTGCTTTATGTGTGTTTGGGACAGTTATTCAGGTGTCCACATGGAGTTGTGTGTGCAGGAAGGAAGAGGTGGTGGTGTATCAAGTGAAGGAGCCTTGAGTCTTGGAAGGGAAAGGAATCTTCTCCCCACACTGGTGCAGAAGGAAAAGCTGGGCCTTGGAGCTGCTTTGGGAGGGCATTGACAGCATCTTGTGTGGATGTGGCACACTGCAGTCACCCTCGGGGTTTCACCCTTCTGATTAAGGAATAAATTACATTTCCTCAGAGGGGTGTCACTCCCCCCTGTGCTGGGCCAGAGGGATGGCTCAGGCTGCTTTGCCTGGCTCCACAGCGTGCTGCAGCAATAGCCAGCCTGCCCAGAGCAGCCACAGGGGGAGGACACAGTGTTTGCAGGCTGGCAGGGCAGGGCTGGCCCCCGAGGGCGGTCTGGTAGCCACAGACAGAGCTTTGGAGCAGCTGCCCCGGCCCTGGCCAGCTCAGGGCTGTGGGATGTGCTGACTGCGAGACCTTGTGGTGAGCTGAGGTGAGATCAGCGGCAGCAAAATGATCATTACAGGCCATTCATGTCAGAGCGTTCATGCCTCTCTGTTTGCTTGCAAGCAAAACCAGCAGCTAATTTGCAAGGCAGCCTTTTGTCCCAGGGCCTTTGATCAATGCTGGCCTGTGTTAATGTTTCAGGAGGCTATTGATTTCTGCAGCAGCTTTTGTTCCTGAATTTATGTGCCCTGGCTTTCAGCGGCACGCAGTGTGCATGTTTGATTAAAGCTCGTTTGACTCCTTCAGTGAGGCTGGAGCTGCCTTTGCTCCCTCTCTGGGCAGCCCCGGCTCGCCTGACTCAGCCCTTTGTGCTGCAGCCTGTGCCACCCATGCAGCTGCAGGATGGGGGCTCTGATCCTGCCCAGCCGTTCATCCCCGGGCAGGCAGTGACACCCTGGGGCCCGGGGGGCTCAGGGATCCAGCATTGGATTCTGTCAGTGGCTCCTGGGTAACCTTGCATTCTCTGGGTGCTCCTCTCTCTCCCTGAGCCCTTGGCTGAGTGCTGCACTCTGCAGTCTGACCGAGAGCTGCAAGTACAGAACATTCTTTAGTCCTTCAATCTGTCCAGATTTCGTAGCTGGGGTAAAACTGGCTGTTGAATAAATAGACTTTGACTTCATCTTTATCCATGTGCACTTCTGAGTGAGTCTCAGGGGGAAAAAAAGCATTATGGTCATGAGGTTGGCATTTTCTATAAATATCCACCATTTCTTTTTAAAAGTTTGCTTTATGATGTGCATGTATAAGTTGTTAAACTTCCCTTGGGACCTGATGGCTTTGCAGTGTGTAAATGGAGCTCTAATAGGTTCCCATTCCCTATTTTATGATGGGAGGAGAACAGATTGGTTTGTACTCTGCTGTTGCCATGTGTCAGAGGACACATTAATTCACTGACATAAAGACAGGGGATTTACTGACTTGCTCCTTGGTGCTGACACCTCAGATTTGATACAAATGAATTTATAGGTAAAAAAATGATTGGTTTCATTAGCAAGAGCCTTTCTGCCCGTGCAGAGCATTGCCTAAGCCTCCCTGCAGAGCCCAGCTGGCTCCTGGCACAGGCATATCCCCAAGTGGACAAACAGCTGGCCTGGGTGGACTTTGAGCCCGCTTAATGGACTCAGGGAAATGGTATTTCTAAAGCAAACACCGGCAGGGAACAGGCAGGAGCAGAGCAGGGTGCTGGGCTCACAACTCCTGCTCTCCCCAGTTTGCTGGGGCTTGCCTGCTCAGCACCCAGCCAGGTTCAGATTCTCTGCAGGAAAAACACATTTTTCGTATTTTTTGTAGGGCTTTAGTCCCTCACAATCGAGAATTGTAGGTAATATTTTGCTCGCTTGCTCCTCCTCACCAGCCATCACTGTGAATAGAAGTTATTTAATATATAATTCACAAACATAGTTCAGGTGGGGTTCAGGAGCATCATCCCAGCCTGTGGCAGCACAGATTAAAAATGATCTGTTCTGCCTGTTGCCAGAAATCACCATTGTGGTCGTGTTCTTTCTTCTGGGGTTTCTATTTTTAAATTGGGCGCTGGTAAAATTCTTAAGAGCCTTAAATGTCAGCAGTCAGTGTCTAGAACAACATCCTCCCTTTGTGTTTGGATGTTTCAGCGGTGCAGGTATCGCTCGTGGCTGTAATTGCTGGTTTGGGGCCCCGGGGAGGGTTTGGATTCGGCAGGGTCGTTGTTGGAGTTAACTCCTGCTCTGCCCGGAGCCGGGGCTGCGGGATTTCCCCACGGAGGCAGCAGGCTGAGCTCGTTTGATCACATAAAACACAGTTCAAAGAAACCCTTTTTGTGGGCAGTTCAGGTATGTTTGTTCTGATGTTGGTTTTTTCAAGGGGCTGGTTAGAACTTCTCCGTTTTCCCCTTGCAACTTGAAAGCAACAACACCTTTTACCTTAGAGGCAGACGAGTCGCCAGGAAATGATGGGGTTTCAAAGTAAGAGAAAAGAGATTAAAACCACATGCTGCTCTTTGGTTCAGCATTGCATCCACAGGTTTGAGTGGCAGCTGCTGCACTTCCTGACTGTAAGCCAGGTTCATTATGCTGTGAAATTATCACTCATTTCTCTAGGTGTGCTCTTCTAACTGCTTAATTAATTTAGATGTGGGTATACATATTCAGATTAAAACACGAGTTAGTGTGGTGGGGTGGTGTTACAGTTATAGACCTGTTGTTGAGCATGTTTTTACTCAAACTTTCAGCTCCTTACACAGGAATATTGAACAGTACCTGTCTGTGGAATGTAGGTTGACAAAATGGCAGAGTGTATTTGGGCTGAGCCTGTGGGCAGCAGGAGTTGTGGGTGCTTGGCAGAGCCCAGAGGTGGCAGGGGAGACTGGCAGTGCCACAGGAGGGTTTGGGTGCTTGGCAGAGGTGGCAGGGGATGCTGTGACAGTGACAGGAGGGTTTGGGTGCTTGGCAGAGGTGGCAGGGGATGCTGTGACAGTGACANGTTTTTACTCAAACTTTCAGCTCCTTACACAGGAATATTGAACAGTACCTGTCTGTGGAATGTAGGTTGACAAAATGGCAGAGTGTATTTGGGCTGAGCCTGTGGGCAGCAGGAGTTGTGGGTGCTTGGCAGAGCCCAGAGGTGGCAGGGGATGCTGTGACAGTGACACAAGGGCACCCTCTTCTGAAGCACTGCCCACCAGCAGCATCCAAGTGGAGGCTGGCTCCTGGTGCTTCCCAACCTCTTTCCTTTCCTAGGGGAGGAGTGAAAAAGCTTTTATTTGCTTATTTTCCAACTCTGCAAAAGCAAGCAAAAGATAAAGAGTGGTTTTTTGTGCATGTCTCACCTAAATAGTTCTTTTTTCTGTCTGAAATACCTCACAGTTCTTCCTGGAACAATCCGTGTGTGCCCCCAGAGAGCAGGGGAGGCAGGGAGCTGCCAGTGAGGTTTGCTGTGTCCCTAACAGGCGTGCTCTGTGTTTGCAGGGGGAGCTGATCACCTTCTATTACTACTGGAAGAAGACCCCCGAGGCGGCGAGCTCGCGCGCGCACCGGCGGCACCGGCGCCAGGCCGTGTTCCGCAGGATCAAAACCCGCACGGCCTCCACGCCTGTCAACACCCCCTCCAGGCCCCCCTCCAGCGAGTTCTGTGAGTGCAGCAGGGCTGGGGCTCTGCTCTCTGCTCACTGCAGTGCTGCAGGGCTGCTGCACCTGCCAGGGCACCTGCCCTCTGCTCCTGCTCCCTTCTGCTGGAGCGTGGCTTTGATCGCCAGGGCTCTGAGCAGTCCTCGCACATAAAAGCATCCTGTGAGGGTGGAAGTGCTGCCCTGGGGTTGGATTTCCCTACTCTTTTTTTTTCTTGGTGTTGTGGTGTATTTTCTCCAGGTTTTTTACAGTAGTGGGGATTGGAAAACAGAAGGGAGGGAGTCCCCCATGGCTTCCCTTCCATCCCTCTGGGTGCCCCCCAGCCTCTGCTGGAGCTCACACTGTGCTGCAGCCAGCACTGTCCTAGGGACTGTTGCAGGAGTGTTGGGCTTGCCCAGAGCAGAAGTGTCCAAACCAGGAGAATTCCCCAAAGCACAGGGTCCAGACAGGGACAGGAACCCTTGTCCCCATGGGAAAGGTTTGTTACCCTGGGAGCTCTGAGTCTTTCTAAAGCCACGTGCCTCGTAGAGGAAAGGCTGTGGAAGGTGGATTGGCAGGTGTGAAAATGAAGGTGGGCAGGCAGGACCCAAAATTCTGGCCAGGGTAGGAGGGAGGGGGCAGGAAAGGGCTGGGAGCTTTTCCCTGCTGAACTGATGGGTGCCACTGCTCCTCTCTGTGTGCACAAGGAGTGGGGATCTGGACTCCACAGCCCAGTCCAGGATACTCAGCATGGGAGAGCTTGTGGCTGGGAGCACCCATCCTTATGGGTCTGACTGCAGGATGAGAAGAAAAATTCATTTAGCCAAGGAAAGCAAGTGCTAGCCTGGGGTCAGCCCTGCAGTCAGGGTTTGAACACGTGCAAGTATTAATGCAGGAATTACAGCAGTGGTAGCTATTAAATGTAACCCTGTGTTAATTTGAAGGGTAACGAGTTGCTGACAAATGCTGGTGGCAAGTACTGGAGAATCTGTAAGCTTTAATCCATAAACTGTAACCTGCATGTACAAAACATCCTCTTGGAGCCTTTAGAAAAACAGTGTTCCTGCATCAAGGACTCCTCTTCTAATTAAAGATTTGAACAGCTGAAGCCAGAGGGTTTCCTGCTTGTGCCAAATTATAGCCCTGTTATGTTGTGAATTTATAGTGGTGGGACTAGAAAAATGCAGTGCTCTCAAAAGGGAATTATTTACTCCTGAGGTGTTTAGAAGGTAAGATACAGTTTTTGTGGTGTCTGCATATTTTCAGTGGTTTAGATGCTGCCTTTGAGCTCACAGATGTGCAATCTGCTAATTTGCCACAAAGGAAAGGGACCCTTTGCATATTCTCTCCTTCTTCAAAACATGACATTTTTGCAGTGTGAGTTTGTCACAAGGTAAAACTTGGAGCCCTTCAGGAAAGCTGGTGTTACCCTTCAGTGCCTCTCACCCAAAAAAATCACAACACGTTTTTCAAACAGGTCCATTCGTATGGAAGCATTGATTCCTCCACCCACAAACACCTCTGCTGATGGTAATAAAACCCAGAAAAGCCACCACAGGACCTGTTCATGGAATCTTGGAGGTTTTAAATATAGAATATTCGATTTTAAATTTGACCACAGTCTAGAGATAAACCCCTTTTCTCTTGAAAATTGTGGGTTTGGATCACGGCCTCTTGAACTCACCATGGATGGTATTTGAATGACAGCTCACCTGGAGTTGTACCACGTGCTGAATCAGAGGTTGCAGGAGCTGTATCCCTTGGCACAGTCCTGGAATCCTCCTTTAACCTGCAGAGTGATGAGGTCTGGTTTTGCTCAGTGTGAAAAATCAGAAATAATGGCCGTGCCAAGCAGGGTGGGCGTGGGGAGTCACGATCTATTTTCCTTAATGCTTATTTTAGCCAAGTAGGAGGAAATAGAAAATCCTGCTGAGTGTTTATTTTCCATTTCCCTTTCTCCCACCCCCAGTGGACCTGAGCTCGGCCAGTGAAGATGACTTTGACAGCGAGGACAGCGAGCAGGAGCTGAAGGGCTACGCCTGCCGCCACTGCTTCACCACCAGTATGTCCCAGTTTGTCCCTGCTGGTTTGTCCCTGCTGCTGCCCGGGGTGGGTGCAGGCAGCAGCAGCAGCTCGTGTGCTGGCACAGCTGTTGACAGCACTGTGAGGGTGAATCAGCTGCAACATGCAGCCTCCCTAACAGAGTTAATCAGGCCTTGCCATTGCAAATGAATACTGCGGTGACAAAGGAGAGCCCTGAGGTGGACATTTAGACAGGAATAAATCTGCATAATCCATAATCTATGTAATCAATTTGTGACATAATGAAGCAGCGTTGGGCTGTGACTGTCACACACAGAACCTCCTGTGCACCAAATCTCCTGTGCTTCAGCCCCGTTGCTGTGGCTGCTCCTGAAGGTTGCCCTGTGTTGGGGCATTTGCAGATGGAAATGGGAGCCCCAGAATGGGGAAGGAAATAAGAGCTCACTTCTCTTGCAGAAACCACAGCTTTTGAGAAGCACAGCTGCTTCTTAGCTCCCAGGTAGAGCAGATAAGGCTTCTGTCTGTACCTCAAAGCTGTAGTTTCGTAAGCAAACAACCATACTTTGTAAAAATTGAATATTGAGAATGTGCACTGACACAGGACAAACTTCTCCCAAAACCTGCCCGGCTTTGTTACCCGTAGAAAAGCAGCTGATTTTGTAGCTGTAGCCTTTTTTTAACAACTGCCTGTGTTTGTGCTGGGCTCTGTGAGTTGCTGAGCTGTGCTCTCCCTGCCCCAAGCCTCCAAGGACTGGCACCACGGGGGCCGGGAGAACATCCTGCTGTGCACGGACTGCCGCATCCACTTCAAGAAGTACGGGGAGCTGCCGCCCATCGAGAAGCCCGTGGACCCCCCTCCCTTTATGTTCAAGCCTGTGAAAGAGGAAGATGATGGCCTCAGTGGGAAGCATAGCATGAGGACACGGCGGAGTCGAGGCTCGGTGGGTTTCACCCTCCTCAGTGCAGGGGGGAAAAGGAGAGCCCTGGGCTGGCTGCTTTTGGCTGCTCCTCTGCATGTGTGCGTGCCAGAGGAGCTTCCTCTGGAAAAAGGGCTTGGAATGTCCCTGCAAGCTGTGTTATTGCTCTGTAATGACTGGCAGTGGGGCTGTCAGCAGAAGGGGGCATTGACAGGGCACTACAGATCTGTGCGTGTGCATGTCCTCCTTCCAGCTGCATCCTGTCAGAGTTCTGCCCTTGGGAGGAGTTTGGAAAGATGAGATGCTGTTCATGTGGTCTCCTCATGTTACTGGAGTTAAAGCCTCTTCCCTGGGAGCTCTGCTTTGCCTCTGTGGTTGGTGTGCTCTGAGTTGTTACTCGGGTGAGGCACCAGGAGCCTTCCTGGGAGCCTGGCACTCAGGAAAGCTCTGACAGCAGCTCTGGGTGATTTTTCTTGGAGTGGGTTTAGCTGATAGAAAGCAGCAGATAAGATTTCTTTCCTTGCCCTCCCCTCTCTGTCCTTCTGAACAGGATGATGTGACCATTGATTCTAAATACCTTGTGAGGCTCCACTCCTGGGGAGTGTTGGCTCCATTGCATTTTTGGTAGCCAGTCCTCCAAAAAACTGCCAAAATGGCAGTGAAACAGCATTAATTATTGAAATGTGCTCTACCGATCCCTTACTGCATAGTGGGAGCACGCTGGAAATGGGGATTTAGCTGTTGGCCTTGGCTGCCAACAGATGGAGTATTTTTAATGGAACATGGGGTCCTGTCCTGCCTCCTGCACCCTTGTGAGTGTGCTGTGTATTGCAACGTCTTCCTAAATGCCATTTCTAACAGACACTGCTAATTAAGTAATCAGCACTTAATGTTTGTGAGAAGCCAGATTAAGGGTTTGCCTCCTTTAACATTGGATCCAGCTGAGCTTTGAAGGAAAGAGTGTGAGGAGGTGAAACGCTTCAGGTTTCTGCTCGCAGGGCTGTGTGCCAGGTGCCCCAGCCCAGGCAGAGAGCTCTGAGGGGCTGGGCAGTGCTGAGCTGGCTGTGTTCCCCCCAGATGTCGACCCTACGCAGTGGCAGGAAGAAGCAGGCAGCCAGCCCCGATGGCCGGGCCTCGCCCATCGCCGAGGACGTGCGCTCCAGCGGCCGCAACTCGCCCAGCGCCGCCAGCACCTCCAGCAACGACAGCAAGGCCGAGTCCGTCAAGAAACCCACCAAGGTGAGCCCTCCCTCCCTCCCCTCGGGGCTGGGGCTGGGGCTGCACACCGAGAGCCCCCAGGGAGGCCGGGGAATGTCTCTGGGCCTGAATCACCCTGGGAGTGTGGAGTGTGCACTGAGAGCTGCTGTGTGCCTGGCCAGGGAGGGCTGGGAGAGGTCAGACCAGGGCCTGAATGACCCTGGGAGTGTGGAGTGTGCAGCTGAGAGCTGCTGGGTGCCTGGCCAGGGAGGGCTGGGAGAGATCAGACCACTCCAGCAGCCCCACAAAGGCTGGCCAGGTAGAGATTGGAGAGATCAGATCACTCCAGCAGCCCCAGGTCTGTCAAACCACTCCAGTAGCCCCCTCAGTCTTTGCGCCTGGCCAGGTCAGGATGGGAGAGATCAGACCACTCCAGCAGCCCCAGGTCTGTCAGACCACTCCAGTAGCTCCAGGTCTGTCAAACCACTCCAGTAGCCCCCCCAGTCTTTGCGCCTGGCCAGGTCGGGATGGGAGAGATCAGACCACTCCAGCAGCCCCACATAGGCTGGCCAGGTCAGGATGGGAGAGATCAGACCACTCCAGCAGCCCCACAAAGGCTGGCCAGGTCAGGATGGCAGAGATGAAAGCACTCCAGCAGTAGCCCCACATAACCTTCCTGCTCTCACAATAAAGTAATCCCTCCGTTTCGGATGCAAATGCAAGCATTAAGCTCAGGGGAGTAATGCAGATCAGAAATGCTGTATTTAATACAAGTAGACAGTTTTGGGGATTTTTTGTAAGTAGTACTTAATCTTTGTTTACAAAGGAGTATGAGCATTTAGTAATTGAGTCTGCTTCTGCTCCTGTTTTTCTGGAGGTGTATTTGCTTGATTGTTCAGAGCAAGCTGACAGCTGAGTCTGTTCAGATGAATTAAGTGTCTTTCCAAGGGAGTTCTAAAGAAACAAAGCCACATGAAGCAGGGAGGCTTACCATTAAGCAGTGTGAATTGAGAAGCAGCAAGTTAAAAATAAATATTACAAAAAGAATAAAAGAAAAAAAAAGACTATGGAGCAAGTTTTCACATTATAAAACTGAAAACTTGGCAGAATTTAAAGTTAGGTAATAATGTGATGCACAGAGCTTTTCCAGGCCATGGGAGAAGGTAGTAATCTCAGAATAGCTATTCACTGTTGGCCCAGTATTTGAGGGGGATCTAAAAATATTCTTCTCAAAATATCAAGAGTAGAGCAAGACTTTCATGTAGCTGAAGGAGGCTTATCCTGTCTCCTGCAGAAATTCTGGCTCCATCTTGCACCAGTTAGTAACTGGTGTGGTCTCTGTTAGCAGGGTAACCTGGGCCAGTTGATCTGCTGTGAGTTCTGATGGAGCTGGCCCTGCCCAGCTCTGTTTAAAATATCCCTTCATATGAGGAATGCTTTATGCACTTTTCCTTTTTCTACCAGTTCAGTGTGTGTTGGATTGCTCTTAAATACTGACTGTGCCTTCTCCTGAGTTCTGCTGCTCCTTAATTTGTGTTAAATAGAGTGGCACTGGCCCACTCTCAACTCACCTTTGCATTTCCACCACTGGTAACTGTTGTGTTCTGCTTCCTTTGTGGCAGAAGATAAAAGAAGAGGTGTCTTCTCCTCTCAAGAACTCCAAGAGGCAGCGGGAAAAGGC
The DNA here is from genome assembly GCA_013397245.1 of Thryothorus ludovicianus. Taxonomy (NCBI): domain Eukaryota; kingdom Metazoa; phylum Chordata; class Aves; order Passeriformes; family Certhiidae; genus Thryothorus; species Thryothorus ludovicianus. The sequence continues at coordinate 66,789 of VZTB01001197.1, forward strand.
AGCTTCTGACACGGAAGAACCTGACAGGTCCAACGCCAAAAAATCCAAAACTCAAGTGAGTCCCACAGAGTATTTCCTCTTAGGAGAATGGTTTGAGGTGGGGAGGGGGTGCAAATCTGGTAACAAACCGAAAACATCGAATCAATTCAAGCCGCAGCAAATTGTAACTTAATCTGTGGCTGGAAAGCCACCAACGTTATAATGTGTTCCTTCTGCTGGAAACAGTGGAGTGACAAGGGCAAAGCCCAGAAGTTGGGTTTTTTCTTTGTTTTAATATTAATATCACCATATAGGAGTACACGGGATTGTTCTCCACTCCTTTCCTCCGTTTTATTTTTTTTTAATTTAAATTTGGAGTTTTGTCTTCTGTGACAAGTTAGAAGGCCATCACTGGAGTTGTCACAAGACAAATCTTTTCCATTGCTGATGACCCTCATAGTGAAGTGTTTTGCTATGTTCAGCAGGACCCCTCCTGTATTTCAGTTTGTTCCTATTGCCCCTGGGTGCTGTGCTGGGATCCTGGTTCTGCTGTCCTTGCACTTGCCTTGGATATTTGTGTTCCTGTGCTGGTTTAGGCCCTGGGAGGTTCAGAGGGTGCCTGCCCCTGTGTGTGCACAGCTCGTGTGACAGTCCCCTCCTGTGGCACACACTCCGTGCTTCTCCGGGGCACAGTGGTCACCGCTGCCTCTCCCCACAGGAGATCAGCAGGCCCAACTCCCCCTCGGAGGGAGAGGGCGAAGGCGAGAGCTCCGACAGCCGCAGCGTCAACGACGAGGGCAGCAGTGACCCCAAGGACATCGACCAGGACAACCGCAGCACGTCCCCCAGCATCCCCAGCCCCCAGGACAATGAGAGCGACTCAGACTCCTCTGCTCAGCAGCAAGTGCTGCAGGCGCAGCCCCAGGTGCTGCAGGCCCCGAGCGGCTCTGCCCAGGCCGCCGCTCCCACCCCGCCAGTGCCGGC
>VZTB01001197.1:68070-81085 GCA_013397245.1 Thryothorus ludovicianus
CCCGCAGCTCCCCTCTGCTCCGGCCCACAAGCACCCTCCCCATCTGTCCGGGCCGTCTCCGTTCTCCATGAACTCCAACTTGCCTCCTCCGCCCGCTCTGAAGCCTCTGAGCTCGCTCTCCACTCACCACCCTCCATCCGCACACCCTCCTCCCCTGCAGCTGATGCCTCAGAGCCAACCACTGCAGTCCTCGCAAGCCCAGCCTCCCGTTCTGACCCAGAGCCAGAGCCTTCCCCCTCCTGCCACTCACCCTTCCTCTGGACTCCATCAGGTTTCCTCGCAGCCCCCCTTCTCTCAGCACCCCTTTGTGCCCGGGGGCCCCCCTTCCATCACGCCTCCTTCGTGCCCCTCCACTTCCACGCCGCCCACCGTGCCTGGCATCCCTCTCCAGACCCCCATCTCCACGTCAGCAGCTTCTAGTGGGACAGTGCCCGTGGTGACAGCCTGCACGCTGCCACCCATCCAGATCAAGGAGGAGGTCCCAGATGAAGCTGAGGAGCCGGAGAGCCCTCCCCCTCCACCCCGGAGCCCTTCCCCAGAGCCCACCGTGGTGGACATCCCAAGTCACGCCAGCCAGTCCGCCAGGTATGGAGCTTTCCTCAGTGCTCTGCTTTCCCTGCTTTTATCCTCCACACTGTTAATTTTCTTCCTGCTTTCTGGGAAGCTGCTAGTGTTTGGTCTAAGTGTAGAATGATATTTTTTAGTTTAGATGTGCAGCTCTCAAATCCCACACTCTTGCACCTTTCCCAGGGCTGAGCTCTTTCTCTTATGTTCCTTGCAGGTTCTATAAGCACCTGGACCGTGGCTACAATTCATGCTCCAGGGCAGACCTGTACTTCATGCCTCTGGCAGGATCCAAACTGGCCAAGAAGAGAGAAGAGGCCATCGAAAAGGCCAAAAGGGAAGCGGAGCAGAAAGCCAGGGAAGAGAGGGAAAGAGAAAAAGAAAAAGAGAAGGAAAGAGAGAGGGAGCGTGAGCGGGAGAGAGAAGCGGAAAGAGCTGCGGTAGGTCAAGTTCTGGCTCGGAGCTGGGGAAGGGTGGATCTGACCTGGGTGATGACTGCAGGATGCAGACCCCCAGAAGCACTTTAATCCTGTCAGGGGTCTCTGGGCGTGGAGCTGTGTGCATGGACTGAAATCTGAGCAGCTCAAGCCTGCCTGGGACTGTCCTCTCCTCAAAGGAAATGGAGAGTGTCTGCCCCTGTCTGCTCCTGTGGGAAGCCAGGAGCTGGGGAGGGCTGGGGAGGCCAAGTGTTGACAGTTACCTTGCAGTAGGAGAGCAGTGTGCAGGTGCAGTGGATGCCTCTGTGTCCCTGGCACTGCTGTGCAGGCACACGAGGGCTGTCCCCTGGTGAAGGGGCTGGAGGTGGCGGGGAGGTGTGTGTGTGTCTGAGGTCTCTAAGCCCGTGTGCTGACTGAGATCCTGTCCCCGTTGTGTGCAGCAGAAGGTGTCCAGCTCCTCCCACGAGGGCCGTCTCGGCGAGTCCCAGCTCAGCGGGCCAGCCCACATGAGGCCTTCCTTCGAGCCCCCCCCGACCACCATCGCGGCCGTGCCCCCCTACATCGGGCCGGACACGCCGGCGCTACGGACGCTGAGCGAGTACGCGCGGCCGCACGTCATGTCCCCGACCAACCGCAACCACCCCTTCTTCGTGCCCCTCAACCCCACGGACCCGCTGCTGGCCTACCACATGCCCGGCCTCTACAACGTGGACCCCACGATCCGCGAGCGGGAGCTGCGCGAGCGCGAGATCCGCGAGCGCGAGATCCGCGAGCGGGAGCTGCGCGAGAGGATGAAGCCCGGCTTCGAGGTGAAGCCCCCGGAGCTGGACGCGCTGCACCCGGCCACCAACCCCATGGAGCATTTCGCCAGGCACGGGGCACTGACTATCCCACCCACGGCGGGGCCTCACCCCTTCGCCTCCTTCCACCCGGGGCTGAACCCCCTGGAGAGGGAGAGACTGGCGCTGGCGGGGCCGCAGCTGCGGCCGGAGATGAGCTACCCGGACAGGCTGGCGGCCGAGCGCATCCACGCCGAGCGCATGGCCTCGCTCACCAACGACCCCCTGGCACGGCTGCAGATGTTCAACGTCACCCCCCACCACCACCAGCACTCACACATACACTCGCATCTACACCTACACCAGCAGGACCCCCTACACCAAGGTGAGCCCCGGGAGCTGGGCGCTTCCCTAGGGAGCAGCTCAGGGCTCTGAGCCTGGAACTCGGCCAGATCCCAGTCTCCATGTGCGTGCTGTGGTTCTGTGCTGTGTAAGGTTGTGGTCACTAAAGTGCAGTTGGTTTTTGTGGGAGTGCTGCAGGATGGTGACACCACGGTGATCTTCCTTCCAGACTCTCGCTGTGAAAGGTTTGCTGGTTCGTTGTGGGTTGGGTTTTTGAGTACCTGCTGTCCTAGAGCAGCACCTTACAGCTGTAATAATTAGTAGTTTCAGAAATGAATCTGTGCCATTTCCTAAAGCAAGATACAAGGTTACTGCTCCAGAGATCTGGAGTCCTGGAGAGGAGGCACTTAGCAGGAGTTTTCACATTTTCTGGTGGTGACAGGCTGGAGAGAACGTGGCAAGCCAGCACCAGGTGTTGCAGATGTCAAGTAAGGGGAGGAGGAAAAAGTCAGAGTACTTGAAATGCAGGTTCTGGTGTCTGGCTACTAATGCAGTGTTTGTGCAAGCATAATGTAGCATTCCTTGGAGCAGTGTCCATGAAACGTGCTGGGATGCTCACTCTTGGAGTCAGGGGGAATGTGAGTGGTGCTGCAGATTGTACAGCGAGGAAAGCAGCAGGGTGCTGTGAGATTCCTGGGGGCTGGGGGCTTGCAGGTGGGAGGTGGCAGTGCTGGGTATCAGCATGCCTGAAGCTGCTGAGGCTCACTGCAGAAATCACAGCTGGGCTCAGCTGCAGGCAGGTTTGCAAAGCCCCTGGCAGCACAGGAAATGTGCCCTAGGCCGTGTCTGTACAAGGATTCTGTTGCCAGGTGAGCCAGTCACTGAGCACCTCTGTGCAGGTAAGTCTGGATGCTCCCCAGGTACTTGTTCTGGACAAAACCATGGCTTGTCCCTTGTCCCTCCCAGTCCGAGAGAGGCTGGTGCAGGCAGCCAAGTCCATCCCCTGCCAAGTCTCTCTGTGTTTGAGAAGTCGTTTGGCTTTGTGCCCTGCCAGATTCAAACCACTGAGGGGCTCTTGGGTGGTTCCTGCTCCGAGTGGCCCCACTGGTGCTCAAGGCTGTTACAGCCCCTGTGTGTCCTTAGCCTGGGGATGAGCAGGGGGTAGAGTGACCCCACATTTCTGCCTTTGTGCTCCTTCCCCAGCAGTTCTCTGCAGTCCCCAGGCAGCTGATGGACGCTTTCTCTCCTTCTCTCTCAGGCTCAGCAGGACCTGTTCATCCACTGGTGGATCCTTTAGCAGCTGGACCCCACCTGGCACGTTTTCCCTACCCACCTGGGACCATCCCCAACCCATTGCTAGGGCAGCCACCTCACGAGCATGAAATGCTCCGACATCCAGTCTTTGGTGAGAGCATTTTATGGTCCTTTGCAAGGTTTTGATCTGAAATGTCACCTTTTGCTGTGGGCTTCAGCATTTCTCAGTGTGGGGAGCTGAGCTGGGACTTTGGGTGGCTGTGGTGGCTGGTTGGGATGAACAAGAAGCAAACAAGAGAGTCAAAGTGGTTCCTGTTCCCCAGGTACTCCCTACCCTCGGGATCTGCCTGGTGCCATTCCACCTCCCATGTCAGCAGCACACCAGCTGCAGGCCATGCACGCCCAGTCCGCAGAGCTGCAGAGACTGGCAATGGAGCAGCAGTGGTTGCACGGGCACCCTCACATGCACGGTGGGCACCTACCCAGTCAGGAAGATTATTACAGGTGAGACTGCCACGAAGGCTTTTGGGCACCTGGGCATTCCATCATATTTCTTCCCATTCCTTCCTCATTGTGCTGAATTTTCTCCTCTTGCTGTGTGTGCTGAGCCCTGCTGCAGTTGCAGGTGAAGCTGTGCCCTGCTTTGGGCAGGGGGAGGTGAGGTCCAGGTTACTGGCACAGGGTGAGAGCAGTTGCAGAATCCCCTCTGACTGGGGATTTTATTGGGGTGTTCAGGGCACTTGCTGCTTCCACATCGAGAACAGGGCAGGGTGGGCAGAGTCTCTGGAGGAGAGCAGGGGAGGGATGCAGGGAGTTGCAGGGTGCAGCAGGGAGTTGAAAGGTGCAGCAGGGAGTTGCAGGCTGCAGCAGGGAGTTGCAGGGTGCAGCAGGGGTGCAGCAGGGAGTTGCAGGGTGCAGCAGGGGTGCAGCAGGGAGTTGCAGGCTGCAGCAGGGGTGCAGAAGGGGGTTGCAGGGTGCAGCAGGGAGTTGCAAGGTGCAGCAGGGAGTTGTGGGGTGCAGCAGGGGGTTGCAGGCTGCAGCAGGGAGTTGCGGGCTGCAGCAGGGAGTTGTGGGCTGCAGCAGGGGTGCAGCAGGGGGTTGCAGGGAGTTGCAGGCTGCAGCAGGGCTGCAGCAGGGTACAGCAGTGAGGCTGAGAATGCCTGGAGGGATCCCGGGGCTGTTTCTCCCAGTAATGCTCTGTGGGGATGGCACTGGGGGCGTTCTCTGGCCTGCCCGTGTGGCACCAGCGTGGTGCCAGTGACTGTCACATGTCCCCATGTCCCAGCTGCACAGCTGGCACTGCTGACCTTTTCAGGTGTGGCAGTGCCCTGGGCCAGGGCAGTGCCCGCGGTGGTGCTCAGAGCTCTCAGGGCTGAGCAGGGGCAGGGCAGTCTCCTGGGTCTCACCTCCTTTGTTGTGTTAAAACGAGTTCTCTTTCTCTTGCAGTCGACTGAAAAAAGAAGGCGACAAACAGTTGTAATAAATTATTTATTTGTAACGCTGGCTATGGAAACCCCAGTCCTTGGGAAGGAGTGGAACATTTTTACATACAAGAAGAGCTACAAAAGGAAAAGAATATCTTATAAAGATTTCTTTATATATTTAAAGCAGAAGCAACCACCCAACAAGTAGAGACTTATCAGCATAGTGTTCATTTGTAGAGAAGATTTCTCAAGACTGGTGTGGGTCTCCCTGCATGAAAACGTATTCAGAAGCCTATTGGAAATACAGGACTGTGTGGAATATTCAGAGAACTTCCTGCAATCTTGGTTTTTTTTTTTCTTTTCTTTTCTTACTAGTTTGTTTTCAGTAGGTGCTAGAATCAGGTTCACAACACAAGTCACTGTGCGTGAAGGGACACTCAATGCATCTATAGGTAATAAAAAAAAAACAAGGATTGCAAGTAGGTGACATAACAAGCTCTGAATCCAAGTGCTATAATAAAAAAAAAAATCTACTTTTATTTTAATACATTGTAGGAAATCTTCATAATTTTAAAGAGAGCTCAGTTCTGCAGCATGGCTTTTTAAGTCTGTAAATAACTTTTTTTGGGTAGAGGGGAGAAACAAAACAAAACAAACTCCAGAAACGTTTATCTTGATTTTCAGTAACATCACAAATTGTGAATTCCTACCTGGTATTGACAGAATACAGAGTTGATTTTTTAATAAAATATATATATATAATTATCCCTTTAATTAAAGGGAATGATGGGTATCAATAATTTCAAATGGGTAAAAGCTTGAAATTTGGTTTGATATCAACAATAAGCATTAAAGGGATTTGCAGGGATAATGTTGCAAATGACTGTTTCTGTTGTTGGTTTTTTGGTTGGTTTGGTTGTTTGGGGGTTTTTGTTCGTGTTCCATCTCTCTGTTCTGCAGCTGATTTTGTTGAGTTGGGTTTCTCAGCAGCTCAGATGTCCCTTGGACCCCGCTGGCCCTTTTGATGCCACTTTCATTTTCAGTGTGGCCATTAAACATTTCTTCCCTGTGACCTTTTGGAATTTAATCTAGCTCCATTTGGTTTAGACTTTGGGCAGAAAGTTCAGAGAAATAATCTGTTCTGAGAATCTCTTTTAAAGATGTTCCATGGCTCAGAGGAGTGCAGCCAGGATTTTGTTTGGATGTGCTTTTCCTGCCTCCTGTTTGATTCCTTAAGGAGACTTGGCAACTTGGTGTTCATTAAGTTGTGTTGCAAAGACCAGTGTGTTTTTCTCTTCGTTTAAGTTGGGGTTTTTATAAGCAAAACTCTGTTCAGCTGCCACCAGTGGCGTGTCCCTCAGGAACTGACTGCTCTGGGGTCAGCGGGGTCCACGGGCAGTGACATTTTCAGCCTGGCACCCCTCAGTCCCTGCAGGTAACTGCTGTTGGCACCAGGGTGGGGAGAGGCCAGGAATACCCAGGGAGCATTCATGGAGGCAGATTGGAAAAGGTTTTCTCCCCAGTTTTCCTTTGCTGGAGCAGAGGGTGCTGTGACCAATGGACATCTGGACCTGCTGGTCATTATTTTCTGGTGCACAACTCCCCCATCCTCTCTGTCCACTCTGGAGTGCTCTCTGCTGTTGTAGCCTGTTCCGTGTGATGGTTGTGTCCTAGGACTGTCCTGAGCCCTTTGGTAAAGTTGTAGTAAATCAGCTGCAGGCACAGTGCTCGTCCCCCTCCTGCTGCTCAGCCAGAGCTGCTGGCACTCACTGCACCACTCCCAAAGGTTCCAGGCCCAGGAGGCAAGAGGAGAGGGCACAGTGGGGGATTTTCCTGCTGCTTTTCCCTTTTTCCCCTGCTCCACTGCACATTTGTGAGTGCTGGAGCCCTGCTGTGTTTAACTCTGGGTGAAGGCCTTGGCAGGGTTGTGTTTGTCAGGAGGGGAACCTCAGCTCAGTGCAGAGTGCAGGGAGGTGAAGCCCTTGCTGGTGGCTGTGGGCAGTGATGGGTTCCTTGGGGAGCAGGGATTGTTTCTGCTCAGGGTGAGCAGCAGCAGGATGGGCCTGCTCAGTGCCTCAGTTTGCTTTGAAGGGCTCATCAGGCACTTTTCAGTTCCATCTCTCCCCTCCTGTTGTTTTGCCATGTGGAACTCTTTTGCCGTTTTTTAGCCATAGTTCTTCAGAAAAAGGAAAAGCTAATTCCCTCCACTGGTCCTCTCTGTATTTTTTTCTTTTTCAGCTGAAGTTGCAGTCTGTTCTAAAGCTGTTTGTTGATATTTTTTTTTTATCCTGGAAGAGCATTCTAATAACTTATGGGAGTTTTTTTTTGTTCACATCATTCAGCAAATAAGCACTGAAATTCTTCCATTTTAGCCCAGTGATTAACTACAACTTTACCTGCAGTGGCTTCTGGAGCCATCTCAGTGTTCGATGCCCTGTTGAAAAAACAACCCAGACCTTCTGATTTCCTTTCAAGAAATCTCTCTTTATTTTTTTCTCTGTTCTGAAAGTTTATTTTTAAAATTTGCTTTAGTGTTTTTGAAACGTCTCTCTTGTTCTATGTCGTCATGGTTGAGCTTGTTTCACTGCACCGTTAAAGCAGAGTGTACATTCTGACTGCTACATTTATATATATCTTGAAGCTTAATGTATATATGAGTAGTTTGCCATGGGATAACACAGTGTAAACAGAGTAGAAACCCAGAAATCGTGACTTCTGTGTTCTCTCCATTTGAGTATTTTGTAATTTTTTTGAAATATTTGTGGACATAAATAAAACCAAGCTACACTACAGCAGCCAGGTTTTGCCTGCAAGTGCAATGTGTCTCTTGATTGTTAGTGGGAGAGGAGCTGCACTCACCTGGGATTGTGTGGGGTGCTGGCATCCCACCTTGTCTGCTTCAAACCTGTCTCTTCTTGGCTTTATGTTATCCCTCTTGGAGATAATTTTGGTTTTAATACACAGTACACAAACACCAGCATCGTGACCAGTTCCAGTTCTGCGTCCCAGTCCCACTGCTGCATTTTCGGGGAGTTGTTTTTCCTGAGAGATGTTATTTGTGCCAGTAGAGCCTTGTTGAACACAGCTGATCCAGAGCTGGCAGGAGCCGCCTTCCGAAGGGGTGATTGCAGAGAGGGAGATGCTCGGTAACTCATTGTCTGCTCGTTGTGTTCTGAAAAGCTGAGATTTGCCGTTGAATTCCGTTGATTTACACTGGTGTCAGCTGTGGCTGTCTCTGCCAAGCTGAACTTTGCCGTTGAATTCCGTTGATTTGCAGTGTCAGCTGTGGTGGCTCCCAGCTCTGCAGTGAGTGGGACAGGTGAGTGGCATCTCCAGATCCCAGGGAGGAGTTGGGCTGGCACAGAGAGCCTGGTTTGGTCAGGGGAGGGTGGAAGGTTCCCTCTGGGCCTGGCTCTGCTGTGTGATTGATCAAAGAGCTGCTTTCACTCCAGATCAGGGAATTGTTGCTCTGGGCACAGTGAGAGCTCGGGGCAGGCGGACAAGGCTGCTCTATTTATACCCCGTGGCATTTTCTGAGGGGAAGGTCAGCTCTTGTCTGCTGCAAATAGCTTCTGAGAGTGCTTTTCCCCAGCCTGTGCTATTTATTTTGACATTTCTTTTTGAATTCCTTGTGCTCAGTGTGGAACTTGAGTGGGCTCAGGCTGCCCCGTCCTGCTTAACAGGTTCTAGGTTTCTGGATGTAAAATGATGAATTCCACAGGGATGGGGCTGAAGAGGACTTTTATGTCTGTAAATTGAAGAATGCAGTTATTAAATGATGGTTTTTGTGCTATTTCCGTGGCAGGGTGAGAGCTGGAAGCCGTCAGCTCTGTGGCTTTGTCACCTGCGTGCTGCCAGGGTTCCTGTGAGGGCTCCAACAGCACGGGTGGGCTTTGATCCCCTCAGAATTCCATGGAATTCCCTGGAATGGGCTGGGTTGGAAGGGATCTCAGAGACCATCCCGTTCCAGCCCCCACCACGGGCTTGCTTTCCCACCTGGATCGGTTCAGGGGTTTAACGAGGAGACGAGGGAAAGGCAGGCGGTGTGAGGGGTCGAGGAAAGGCGGGAAAGCCAAAATCCGCGTTCTTTGAGGGATTCCAGCACCCGTTCAGGAGGAGAGGAGGGATTTCTCAGGCGTTGTGAGGGATTCCAGTGCCAGGTAAGGAGGAGAGGCTGCTCAGGTGTTTGTTGGGAGATTTTGGCGTTTTTGAGGCCCCGGAGCTGCTCTGGGGGAGCTCTGAGGGCTCTGAGGGGAGGGCGGGGCCCCGAGGGGGCGCGGCCACACCTGAGGGGAGGGCGGGGCCGAGCGCCTGAGGGAAGGTTCGGGAAGGTTCTGGAAGGTTCGGGAAGAGCCGAGGGTCGCCCTCAGGTGAGGTTTCTTTGTGTTTTTCCTGCTGTGCGGGGGGGAAAAGGTGGCAGGAGGGCGGAGGAGGGATTGGGGGCAGCCAAAGAGAAGCCTGGGGCTCGCTGTGCCTCAGTGCTCTTCTGTCCCGCCTCCCCTGGCTGTGTCTCTGTGTCCCCAGGGTGCCCACGCCCTCACCCCGGGCCTCTCTGCTCTCTGTCCGTGTGGCTGCACAGGTGCACATCCCGCTGTCCCAGGCAGGTGCTCCTGCACTAAATCCCGGGTGTTTCCCGTCCCTTGTGGCCCTGTGGGACAGGTGGGGCTGAGGCTGCCCTGCCGGGCCTGTGCTGGCTCCGTCCCTGGGCTGGGTTCGCTCCCTCAGGGAGCAAAAGCATCTGAGGGAGGGAAGAGCCTTTGGGGGGACCCTGCGTGTCCAGGCCAGCCTTGGGCAATCTGCTGTGCTTCTCCTCTTTAATTGAAGCTGATTTTTCTCGTGGTGGTGACTTTGCAAAACCAAACTGGAGCAAATGATAAAAGCAATGTAATGTAAACTACAGATCCCACATGGGCAATATAACCAGGTTATTTTTTTTGTTCTTTGCAAATGCTGACCTCTGTAGAAGTGGTGACTTGGCCCCTGAAAATTCAGCTACCCTTTCTCCCTAGAGAACTGTCCAGTGAAGGAATGTGGAAAAAAATCTTAATCTCTATGAACTCTGAGGTTTTTACAAAGCTGAATTCTAGAATGGTCACCTGTGGGCCCTGAACGTTGGTGCAGAGCCTGTTTCTGACACAACATGAGTGTATCTTCCTTGGGCCTCACAAATGAGAGAAATGAGTCTTCTCAATAAATATTGATCATATCCATTTTCTGGTCAGATGAGTTGTGGGAAAGGCTCAGGAAAAGACACCATAAAAATAGCATTTAATGAGTGGAGGACACTTGGCAGGTAGGAGTCACATCCAGGACAGGATTTGATTGTTGTTTTACATATTTCAGGTTTTTTAAAGTTAAAGTATGTAAATTTTAGGTCATTAAATCAAGCCCAGCTTCATGGTAAGCACAAATAACTTTGCAGTTTATTAATATTAAAGCAATAGCGAGCTTTCCCAAGCACCAAGGCACCCGTGGGTAGCTCAGGAGTGCAGCTGTCAAAGATGTGGAAAGATTGAAGTGATTGGTCCTGTTGCCTGTTCTGTTGCTCTGGGTGACTTTGTTGCGTCTTTCAGGTTTCCGAGTCCTGCTGCAGTTCCGTTCCACCATTTGTTAGCTCGTTAAATATTTGTCCCGTGTCCTTACCTGTGGCAATGTCAGCAGCCAGGGACGTTCTCTGCGGAGGCGCTGCTTGGGAACCCTCCTGTGGCTGCGGGGCTGAGCTCCCTGCCCAGGGAGCTGTGCTTGGGGGACAAATTAGGGACAAATTGATGGGCTGGCCTTGGGAAGCTCGGTGTGATGCCAGTGCAGTTGTATTTCACTTTGCCCGGGGTGCTGGTTCTGCTGGAACGGGCCATTAGTCAGATGTGGAGGATGGAGATTTCTCTGGCCTTGCAGCTTGTTGGAATGAGCCCACATTGCAAAGTCTGAGCAGCCGCGAGGAGTCTGCTGCTCTTGCCCTGGTAACGTGGCTGAACTGGAGCTCTCAAAATACCCTTGGTGGGTTTTTCCTGCCTCTGAGTTGGATTGTTTTAGTGTCACCCAGCTGTCACTTTTATCCTTCTCTCTAGTTCACTCCTTCACAGCTTAGTGCTCTTTATGGAGTGGCAAATAAAATGGACATCAGTGTTTTAAATAAAATGGAGATCAGCTGCAGTGTTTTAAGTATAATAGACATCGGCAGCAGTGTTTTAAATAAAATGGAGATCAGCTGCAGTGTTTTAAATAAAGTAGCAGCGGCAGTGTTTGAAGAAGTGCCACAGGACCCTCGGCAGCACAGGAGGAAAGGGGCACACTGTGATGCCACCGCTCTGCTTTCATGTTCCTTTGCTGCAGATTGAGTGATTCCACACTACAACATTCACTGGATTGCAGAAACAAATTCTCCCTTTTCCTTCCATGTTATTTAAAGCCAAGCTCCTTGGCTTCACTGATTTCTTCTGGAGACTGTACCCGGGGCCAAAAACTGTTGGGAGGTGTTGTGACAGAAATGCCTTCATCTAAATGTAAATGTTGCTGCCCTGCCTCGGGCTGCCTTTGAGAGGCTTTTTCTGTGGGAAGCAGCTACAAAGTAATGGTCCCGAGCAATTTATTCATGTCAATAAAAGGTCTTTTATATGCTTATTTGAAATGTATTGTTCTGGGCGGGTAGGACCGCGTTTGTTTCCCGAGCAGGTGTGTCAGATGGAGCGAGAAACAGGGAGCGTAAAGGAAAAGGAATCGTGTAGGTCTGGTTGGGAGGAGCCACAATTTGGGGCCTTGAGGGTGGGAAGAAGGAAGGTGCCTCAGCTGTGGGGCACAAGGAAATCGGACCGGACTGCCGGTGCTCCTCCCCCTGAATTTGACAGGCTCACATGGGGTTGGGGTGGAGTAAAGGAGATAACACAAAGTCCCTGACACAAATAGAGATTCTCTGAGTCACCCGAGGGCAGAGACATCTGCTTGTCCATCTTGGACTAAATCAGTTTGGCATTCTCTAACCCCACCCCTCGTGTCTGCTGAAAGGGAAAGCTGGTAGGAGCGGCCACACAAACTGCAAAACACAACTTTGTAACGTGTTTTGTATTCCACGTTCAAGTGTGAATGCTGTGTGTGCATTTCCTGCCAGCGCCACCCGTGAGCGGGCCCTGAATTTCGTTTCCCTTTGACAGTTTGGGGTAGCTGGGTGTGCTCTGGCAGCCAGAGGCTAAGGGGCCCCGGCAGGTGTTGATGGCCACTCGGACTGCTCTGCCCTCGCTTGTGGAATCCTGCCCGAAACGCCAGGCTTTTATTTCTCGTGACAAATGACTGAGTGGCCCATTGAGGGGTAAATCTGTCCCCCGGGGCTGAGCGATGCCTCTGCCAAGTGCCCAGGTGCGGGTCGGAACTGCCACCACTCCCAGGGCTGCAGGTGCTGCTCCTTGGCTCCCCTGGGTACGGAACAGAGGCAGAGCTTCTTCCTGGCTCTAAATTACAGTTTTGTTCTTTCAAAAGAGCTTCGAACACATGGATTTGCACTTGTTTATGCAACAGAGATTGAAGAGAATTTAGTAAAAGGTTCTGAGAGCCTTGAATCCTAATGGCTCCAGGATCTGTAATTGCAGTGCCATCATTTCGGTGTGATCGGAACCTTGGCTGCTGGGGTTATTTACACCTTCTGTTCTGTCCTGTAGTTCCGTGCTGTGCATGTGGAGCCTGGAGGAGGCAGTGAGAGAATGCTGGAGCCTCTCCAGCGCTGTTCCCCGGTGCCCCTGAGCCGTGGCAGCCCCTGCCCTGGAGCGAGCCATCGCCTGAGCGGGATTCACCTGCGGGAATGGAGAGCCGCGCTCGCAGCGTGCCCCTGCAGGTGACCCTGGAGCGAGCCATCCCCTGAGCGGGATTCACCTGCGGGAATGGAGAGCCGCGCTCGCAGCGTGCCCCTGCAGGTGAGATCGGGCTGAGGCACAGCGTTCGTGCCGCGCTCCCCCCACCGAGCAGCGGCTGAGCCTGCGCTGTGACATTTGTACAGCCAGCTCCGGGCTCGTCCTGCTCCCGTTACTGCTGCCCTCTGTAACGATCGGGTCTGGCTCTCACAGCTGAGCGGCGTTAAACAGGCAGCTCGGCTCTGTGCTCAGAGCTGCCGTGGGATTCCTCCCTTTGAGCAGCAGTGTGACCCCCTGCCCGTGCAGTGCTCCTGCATTCTGCCCAGTGCATTCCACCCGTGCAGTGCTCCTGCATTCTGCCCACTGCATTCCCCACC
>VZTB01001197.1:81320-99375 GCA_013397245.1 Thryothorus ludovicianus
TCCCACCCGTGCAGTGCTCCTGCATTCTGCCCAGTGCAGTCCCACCCGTGCCAGACCCAGCTCTGGGCACTGCACCACAGACCCTGCGTGTCTGCCTGGGCCCCCAGGGCTCGTCTGGCTGGTTTTTAGTTACAAGAGTACAAACAAGTAAACATGAGCTGTTGGCTGCTGGCCCTGGCATGCATTCCTGTGCCCAGCTGGGCTGCAGGGCCTTGGCAAAGCTGCCTTTAGGAGGCCTCTGGCCACTGAGTGCCCAGCCTGGGCAGGGAGAGTCCCTGTCCACCCTGGGGGCACGAGGGGAAGGACAGTGAGTGCCAGGGGACAGCGTGCCCAGGGATTGAGGACAACAACTGTCGCGACTGCAGCTCTGGGTGTGATTGGAGAGTGGGCACTGACCGGGCACTGACCATGGCACTGACCGGCCACTGACCCTGGGACACTGGGGGCTCCCTCCCAGCTCCAGAGGTGGCCGGGGCTGTCCCTGTGCCCTGCTGGCCCCGGGTGCCATCGCAGGATTTGCCACGGGATGGCAGCAGATTGTCAGGAAAAAGGAATTCAACCCTCGAGCATGTGCGTCCTGCCTGGGGAGCTCAGGGAAAGCAGAGACTGCCCCAAACGGGAGCGATTCTGCTGATACTGGGCTTGTGAGTAAAATCCGTGCTGTGCTCCCGGGGCACATCCTGCTCTGCCTGGATCCCGGTGCTCACAGCCTCTGCAGACTAATTACCCCGGCTAATGAGCAGCCACTGGGGAGGCAGCTCCTTGTCAGGGTGAGGCTGCAATAAATAAAATATTAGCACGAGAAGGTGGGTGAGCCCAGCGACACAAACAGGGCTGTGCAGGAGGGTTTTTACAGAGAAACACCGTGGGGAGCTCACGGTGAAGGCAAGGCTGTCAAAAATGCACACAATAATGCATTTGCTGCCTGCCCCGCTGGAATGCCTGGGATTATGCAGTCCTGGACTGGGGGAAATCAATCCCATGCACATGACTGTGCCTCTCTTTTCCCAATAGCAGGGAAGGATTTCAGCACATGGTGGGGAAGGGACGTGAGGAGCTTCCCTAACTGGCCTGTGTTCCAGCATTCGTTCCAGTCATTAAATGAGCCCTTTAAAGCCACTGCTGGAGCTTGTTGATGGTTCAGTGCACAGCGTGTTTTTATGAGGGGGTTTATCTGCCACTGCTGCCTCAGCCTTTCTCAGTGCTTCAGCTCCTCTGCTGCAGACCTGAGAGTGGTGTGAAGTTTGCACTGAGGGTTGTTAAATGCTCTGAGATCTTCCGTGGAAAAGATTCCGAGGGTGCTCAGAGTAATTTTGGGGAGCCATGCTGAAAGCAGCTTGCCCTTGTGTCCTCAGTGAGAGATGTGTTGGATTTGGTTACCAGCAGCTTAGGAAAGGGTGAAGCAATGTTGAGAGGCTTTGACCTAAAAAAAACAAACCCCCTCAGTGCTTCAGAAGGGGGTTTAGACCCATCCCTTCTTTTCTGCACCCAGGAGGGGAACTGCTCCTGGGGTAGAACAAGGTCAGACAAGTCCTTCTAGGGCAAAAGGGCAGTTAAAAAATCATTTTGGTGCTTAACAGGGAGGCAGTGAAGCGACTAAAAGGGGGGTGTGATATGTTGAGATAATCTAATATAAGAATGGACCCTGGAGGCAGAAGAAGCCCTGGTTAAAACCAGCAGCAGCCACTGGAAAGGCTTATCAGGAGCAGCAGGAAGTTGGAATAATCAATCCTGGAAGGAACACAGTTCTTTGCTGCAGCAGGTAGAGCTATGAAATATTTCACATCTTGATAACATGACCTGGATTATCCAGAGTCCAGCAGCTGGGTTAGACTTGAAACTACCCAGAAGCAAAAAAAAACCAAAACCAAAATAATATTAAAAAAGCGAAAAAAAGGGAAAAAACCAACGCTGACTCTCATTAAGGGTCTTGTCCCATTTTTCACAAGAGGTCTCTGAATCCAAATGCTGGAAAGGAAAATACATTCTAGAGGTCTGCTGGTTACCTGAACTGTTTCCATGTGTCGTGTTAAAATCCATCCACTGGTGACTCCTGAACAGATAGAGCATTCCAGAAAAGGCTGGTGTGATTTGCAGCTGGAATTCACTTAGGACTCCTGAAGATTTGGGACTTAGAATTGCAGAGATTTGGGCTAACCTTGCCCTCCTTCCGGCAGTGCCAGTTTGGTGGCAGGATTCCTCTCTGGGTGCTGAGGGTTCTGTGCTGCACTGGAAATGTTTGCAGCAGCTCAGGCAGCTGAGCTTGTTCCTTTGCACGGGTCTCAGCCTCATATGCAGCTTAAAATATATAAATATGTCTGTGTGCATGGAGAGACCAGAAAACTTCCAGAGTGAAGGAGCAGGGGGCAGAGGAGGGAGGGAGGATGTGACTGTGCCGTGCCGGGGTGAGGGAAGCTTTTCCAGGCCTGCCAGAGGAGGGAGAGAGGAGAAGCCTCAGCTCTGGAGCATGGAAAGCAGGAGCCCTGGCACAGGCAGCTTTGAGCCCGGCTCTGACGCTGGCATGACGGAAATGGGACAGAAGTTCAGCATTACCTCTGGCTGAGCACGGCATAATGAGGGCACAGACAGCCACGGCCGGGCTCATTAGCCATTCTGCTGCCCAATTAGGCTGGGAGCTAATTGCTCATTAATGAGCCCATACCTGCTGAGGCAGCTGGGCTTCCCTGGAACTCGCGGCTGGAGCCGCAGCAGACGCTGGGGGGAACAGAAGCAAGAATTGAAGGCAAGGAAATGGAAAAGCTCGTCTGCCGCTGAGGAAGGGCTTTGCTGCTGTGCCGCCACTCCCTGGGGACAGCAGTTTGATTCCTGGCACCGCTGCTGCCTCAGAGCCGCTGTCAATTAGCCCCGAGCCCTGGAGGCTTCCTCTGCCTGGCATCCTGCAGCCTGGCTGAGCCTCGGGAGGCCGGGACTCTGCGGGCACACGGTGACTGTGAGCTGTGCCCCTCTCCTGAGCATCCTCTGCAGAGCAGCCAGGGCCTCCCGGGGCAGGACGGTGCTGATCTGGAGCCACAGCCAAGGGTCAGCAGTGGGATGCTGGAGGCAGCAAACTGCAGTGGTCCAGGCAGATCCAGCTCTGCAGGACCTGGGCTGTGTCAGCAGCCCCGGGAACATCTGGCAAAGGGAAGCTGGAAGCAGAATTGTGCTTAAGGCCACACCTCAGCTGTGCTCTGACACGACCGTGGTTTGTTCAGCAGTCAAAGCACAGGGGCTGCGTTGAGAATGAACTTTTGTGTGTGTCCCACGTTATCCTCAGCTCAGGCAGGTGTGTCAGGCATTGTGCACCCTTGTGTGCCCTCAGCAAACTGTCCCCCAGTGGCCCAAGGTGTGGCTGTGATGGGGTAAAGCTCACCATCCTGTTTGAGTCTGGAGTCTCCCTGTCTCAGAGGGGAGCGGAGAGCTGCTGGCTCGGGCTGCACACTCCTGTGGCTTTTGGAGCAGACCCACACGGATTTTCTGTGAAGAGGTGGCTGCAGGATGAGGGAAAGCACAGGGAAGGAATGCATTTCTCATTATGTGCTGCAGCCTCTCCGCTCTGGCAGCCTGAGAAGAGAAATTCTCCCTCCCTCCCCAGGCCCTCTACCCCCTGCAGCTCGCTGATTATTTTTGGCTGAGGTGGAAAGCACAACCCCAGCATTTTTCCCAACAGGGAGTGACCCAGGCAGGAGGGGCTGAAGCCTGGGCTGTTCCTTTTGTGCTCTCTCAGTCAATAGCCACACTTTGCTGGTCTGGAGCTCCTTTCCTCTGAGCATACCAAAGAGCTCTAAGAGCTGTTCTGGCCCTCCCAGGTCACCCAGACCTCAGCTGAGCAGGAGGGGTGAAAGTGAGGCACAGCTCCCCGAAATCACACAGGGGCTGGGAGTTTCCATCGATTTTCTGTGAGCTTTTATCCCCAGGCTCTTCTCGTGCTGCTGAGGGCCCTCGTTCCCTGCTCTGCCTCCGTTGTGCTGTGCCTCCTGCACACTGCTGTTGGTAATTCCTGTGGCTACAGCTTTTGAATGGGAAGGTTCCTCTGGGTTGTGCCTTCAATAAAATAATCCGTGAAATGAATAGAATACTCCTGCTCTGCCAGGCAAAGGGTTTGGCTTTTGAGGAATAGCTCTGTGTGTATGTGGGAGTCAGTCTGACTAAGGAACACACCCAGGAGTTGACTTGGAAAGCTGAATGGAGACAAAAATGGTGTGGAAGGGGGGTCAAGGGCACCCCAGTGAGCCTGTGAGGGGTGTCCACTCCCACCCACAGCACCTGTGTGAAGGGGGGAGCCCAGCTGGGCTTCCCAGGTTCTCCTCTCTGCTCTCCCCACTGCCACAAACCAAAATCCCAGTGCTGGAGCAGCCTGCCTTGTTTTCCCAGCTAATAGAAAGCACATGAGGAGCACAGTGAGGCACAGCCACAGCTGCTGGGAATGATTCATTTGGGACACAAACAGGAATCGAATGCTGGCTGCTCCCTGGGCAGAGCTGTCCCTGCTCCAGGCCATTCCAAGGGTGACTGAGCTCTGAGCCCCCCTCCAGCCCCAGCAGTGACTCAGTTCCTCCAGCCTTGGCAGAAGGGCTGTGCACGAGGGCCAGCCAAGCTTTGGGGCATTAAACATCCCAAAACTCTCCTTCCCTCTCCCCTGCCCCTTCTGAATGTGGCTTGTTGTGCTCTGAGGGCAGAGACCATCCCTGCTCGATCTGCAGGGGCAGGAGGGGAGGCAGCCAGGAGTAAACTGTTTGAACACACTGGAGCCAGCAGCAATGGGAACTGCTCTGGAAAGGCAGGAGTGAATGCACTGGCTGGGGAACACTGAGTGTGTGCAGCTAAAGGAGTAAAGGAGATGGCAGCTCTCGGGTTTTGGGATTTGTCTGCTCTTTGGTCACACCTCTTGCTGGCCCCTGTTGATTTTCTGTAGCCTTCTGGGACCAATGGTACAGGCTCTGTGACGGTCTGGGCTGGGTTTTGCCTGTCCTTACTGCTTGTCTAACAGATTTAGTGCCTGTTCCAAAGTCTGACATGCTTTGGAGCAGCAAAGTCTGGAGCAGCAAGGCTGGAGTGTCTCGGGGCACTGAGAGGCCTGGCTTAGTATGAAGGATGAAGGGCAGCCTGACTTTTCCCATCCTGCCACACCAGATCCCAAATCCCAGGGGTGAGAGCTGCCTGTCCCCTTGCAGATCTGCTCTGTGAGCCAGCCAGCATCTGCTGCTCTGCATTGTCCCTCTCTGTGCCAGCAGCTGGGAATTACTGGAGCAGAAGAGACAGGCTGAGGTGCCACAGCTCTGGCACCAGCAGCAGAGCGAGCCAGAAAGGGGCTCAGGGGTGGCAGCTTCTTCCTCCCTGACCTCTCTGGAGGTTGGCAGTAAAGCAGATTTGGGACGGCCCCCGGCTCCAGGCGCTTTGGGAAGCAGGAGGGCTCTGTTTTAGGCAGGCTGGCTGGGTGTGCAGGACGCTGAGGAGGGGTGGTGGCACCTGCTCCCCCCGGAGCCGCTCCTGTCTGCCCTGGCCCCGCTCCAGGGCCGCGTGTCACCCGCAGGAATCTGAACTGCGGCAGGGGGAGCCTGCAAGGCGCCACCGCGGCCCCAAACTGGGGACAGGCTCTGAAATTGGACCCCGTGTCCCCCGCTCCCGCAGCCTGTCCCTGCCTCAGCAGACAGAGCTGTGTCCCGGGAGGAATTGCTGGGATGGTCACTGAGGTCCCCCCTTGTATCTGCCACCCATCATCCTCCTCCTGCCCTGGCAGTGCCCCTGGAGTGGGCCTGGCTGCTGTCACCAGCGCTGGCACAAGGTGGCACGGCTGAAAAGCACTCTCTCCTTCCCTAAAAGCCTCCTCACATTCCTTCCGTGGCCTGGGGCTGCCTGCATCAGCTGTTGGGGGTGATGGCAGAGTCCTGCTGACAAATGTGCCCGGCTGGAGCAGAGGGTGCCTGGGCAGGTCCATCTGCACCCCCTCCCTGGGACTGAGACGGGAGGGAGGGTGGCAGAAATGCTGCACAGATATCTGGACACTCAGAGGCATCCAGGCCTCGAGGTGGAGACAGAAATAATCCCCCAGCTCCAGGGGGCACAGGGAGTGTGCTGCAGAGGGGCAGGGCAGAGGGGCTGCATCCCAAAGCATCTCCAGGGATCCATCCATCAATCCCTCCTGAGCTCCCCTGGACCCCGCAGCAGCAGGGGAAGCTAAAGGGGTTTCCTTGGCTGTGCATCTCCAGGGCAGACTGTGCAAGACCTGCAGCATCTCCGTGGCAAAGCAGGGATTTTTTTTCAGGGATTTTTCTCCTGGAAAACAAGAGACAGGGCTGCTCCTGGTGATGAGGGGACCCAGAGGCTCAGCAGTGTGGCTGTGGCCAGATAACACGTGAAGAAGCCCTGGATAAACTTGTGTCCCTGGTCAGCTGGGCTTTGCCAGAGACCTCAGTCCTGACCCACAACATCTGCTGCTGCTGCAGCCCCAGGCTCTGACAAACATCATGTGCTTCCAGCCTGATTCCTGCTTCCAGCCCTGGCTCCCTCAGCCAGAGCTCAGCCCTGAGCTGTGCTTTCTACTGTTCCCACCCTGGGTTCCTCCCTTCTGACAGATCCTGTATTTCATTGCTGGGAATCCACTCAGGTTTCTGACTCCAACCCAGCTCCTGCAGCCCTCCTGTTCCTGCGGGTCTCAGTCCAGTGCAGCACCTCAAACAAAAAAGGGGAGGCAGCCTCAGGGGGGCCTTTGCAGCAGTTGGACCCTCAGAGAGGAGGTGACAGCCTGGGGGAGGCATGTAGGACCAAAACCAGGCATGTTTGAAAGGGAGAGGGTGCTGGCCTTGGTTTGTGGGATTGTAGGGTCAGTAGGGAGGACATAGAAGGCATCATGATCCTCTCTAGAACCAAACCCCACTCTGACATTTGCTGGTGTTTGCACTGTGATCCAGGTGCTGTTATTCCCTGCCGGAGTGCTTCCATTCTGGCACCCTTTGGAGGGCAGTTCTGTGTTCTCTGGCTGTTGTTTTACCTGAACATCCCCTCCCTGTTGCTCCAGTCAGTCTGGGCCTGCCTTTCCCATTCCCACATTCCTTGTCTGGACTATGCCAGCCCTGCTGGGCTGCTCTGAGGATGGACTCGGTCTGTTTGGCTGTACTTTATTCTATTTCCAGTCTAAAAGCAAGGCAGGGATTAGGGAAGGAGGGGGTGGCTATTTTAGCTGTTGCTGGTCCCAAGCCAGCGAGCTGGGAAGGCAGGGGATGTGTGTGGGGTGTGTGTGGGGAAGCTGGGGTTTGCCAGGGCTGAAATCCTCTCCTGTTTCTGTAGGCATGAGCGCAAACCCCAGACCAGAGGTGGGTTTGGTTTTGACCTCGTAAAATGAAAACACGAGGGCTGAGCTGCTGCCAAAGCCAATCGCAGCCGCCTGTGCTCCAGCCTAGCTCTGCTCCCTGCTCCTGCCACCCCTGCTGGCTCTCCTGGCAGGCAGAGGCAGCAGGAAGCAGGAGGCCTGGGCCTTCCCAGATGGGCTTTAACACATTCCTGCAGCAGCCGGGGCTGGGGGCAGCTCAGCTGCTCCCAAACCCCCGCTCTCTAATCACAGCTTCCTCTGCAACTTTATTGTGCAGACCTTCCCCGGAGCAGGCTCTGGAACCTCGGTTTGGGCTCTGCAGCACAGTTAAAAGCAGGAGCTTCCCAGGCAGGGAGCAGAGCTGCTGGATTTGTTGGAAGGCAGAGCAGCCAGATGGTGACAAGGAAGGGGAGGGGAGGAGAAGGGGAATTTGTGAGGGAGCTGCTCCATATTCCAGTTTCCATTTGGGGCCCTGCTGCCATGAGAGTGCCCTGACAGAGGCTGCCTGTGACAAGGTGCAAAGGCTGAGGGCTGGGGAAGAGAGGGAGCGGGGGTGTGGGAAGTGAGGGCAGGCAGAGAGACGTGGCTGTGGCAGCAAGTACTGGAGTGAAAATTGATACATGCACTTGCATTTCCAAACAAAAACTGAGGCTGATAGTGTGGCTTTGAGGAGAACTTTCCTGATGCTGTTGGGTGGACATATCAGAGTTTAAGGCGTGAATTTGACTGCTTCCAAATCTTACATCTTCTGGCAAGAGTTCACCAGAATTGGCCCAGACTGTGGTTTTATCACATTACCAGGAAAATGTTTCCTGGCTTTGAAGCCACCCATCCCTAAACTGAGTTTAGGGAGCAAATTCTTATGGATGGGAGACATGAATGTGACCCTGTATCTATTTCAGAAATGTATTTTGGTGCTCTAGAATTTGTATTGTAGGGTCTATGAATGTAGTATGTGAGATCAGGACCCATTTTCTCTGTCTCTGGCTTTAGCCCTCGGTGTTTGTCTTTGAGGAGGATGGAATTTCCTACTGGGTATGTAAACAGCGTGTTTGAGCTGAAGTCAAGCCCTGCATGTAGTGATGGGAATTAATCTGGTTGGGATGTTTGTTGTCTGCACACAATTCCCCTTTTAAAAGGGGCTGCAAGTCTGGGAAGTCTTAGCTCTGCCCGATGGGGAAGATGAGCTGTAAATAAATTTGTGACACAGCTACTGTGGGTAGCCAGAATGGCTCTGAGTTTCCTGCAGGCTGCAGCACGTGGTGGTTTCAAACGAAATCAGGGGAAAGGGGAACAGTCTTCCAAAATATGGAACACCTCATAAACCTGGGGAGGTAGGAAACAAGCTGAGCAGCCCCAGCCATGGTTCAAACTCTCAGGAGGCAAACTGTACAGTACATAAAGCCCAGGGAATCAGCTCAGGATGCCAACTAATGAGCTTTTTAATTAGCTGCAATTGCAGGCAAGGTTTGAAACCCAAAGAAGTCAGTAAATTAAAGATTTAAAAGACTGAACAGAATCGATGAGGGGTCAGCACTTAAAATATTAAAATGCCAAAGCAGTTGACTTTACAGGAAGTTTGCAGTGCTGCAGCAGAGTCCCTCTGAGGAAGCAGCAGGCTCTGGGATTCTGGGCCAAAGCCCTGTGGCTGGAACCTGCCATGTGCAGAGATCCATAAATCAGCCTGCACAGACAGCCTGTCCCCTGTGCTGGCCCTGCCTGGGACCTGCAGGGCGGTTCCTGCAGCTCCTCTGGGCTGCACGCAGGGGTTTCCCCCCGGCCACATCCCCAGGGGGATCCCAGGGACCGTGGCCAGGAGCTCTGGCAGCTTGGCAGCCTGCCCTGCTCTGTGTGCAGCGGCATGTTCCGGGCAGCTTGCAGCTCTGACTGCTCTGGCACTGTCAAACCAAGAGGAGCTTGTTGGTGGAAATGGGGCACTGCTGGCTCCAAACTGCCCCTTTGCCACTTTGTGCCACCTCTGTGTCAGCAGCAATCCCAGGTCAGCAGCACGTCCCTTCCTCTGCAAGCAGGCAGAGCAAGAGGAGCAGCTGCTCTTCGCTGCTGCTGCTGGCTGCCCTCAGGGGTGGAGAATGCTGGACAGCCTCCGTCCCACCAGGGCCAGGTGCTCTGGAGAGCCAGGCAAGCCCAGGCTGCCCCTGGCTGCTTCTCGAGGAGGAGAGGAACCAGAGGTGGGAGGCAAAGAAGAATCCAGCCCCCAGCGGCCTTGAAAGCAATCTGCCAGTGAGTGCTGTCTCCATGCTGATGGATTTGCTGTCACCTCTCCCTGGCATGAGGTGACAGATCTCTCCGTGGGATGGAGCCAGAACCAATAGCCATCCATCACTGCAGGACAGGCAGGAGCAGCAGGAGGCACGGGGGAAGGAAGCAAACCTGGCAAAACATCTCCACCTCCTTCCTTGTCAGTGCTGGGTCACGGGGAAATGGGATTTCTGCAGGCACATGCTGAGGGTGGGGTCTGGACAGGATGGAATATTGCTGCAGGGATGGAGGCTTTGAAGCCCTTGAACACCTCCTGCCCAGGAGACCTCTCTGAGTGAGGCTGAACACCAGCACGGGTGGCTCAGGGCTGGGTGGGAGAAGCTCAGCTGGAATTGGGGAGATGCTTCTCTGTGGCTTTAGGGTGACAGTTCCAGGGGACCTTCCCCCAGTGGTGCAGTGGGAGAAATCCAGGTTATCCTAAGGACAGCCTGGACAGTTTGAGGCAGACGTGCAGCTCTGTGTGTGATGGGAGGAATGGCAACCACTGCAGGTCCTTTCCTGCCTCGTGGGACTTCTCCCTGGTGAAATCCCTGTCACTTCCAGGTTTCCACAGTCCTGCCTGTGCTTTACCCACTCCTTTGTCACGTGTAATAAACAGCAATGAGGTTTGGAGAGTGGCTTTTGCTTTTGGAGAAAATCCTGACACTTCTCTGTATGGCTGATAAATGAGAGAATGGGCCAGAAATATTCCTACATGCTGAACAATCCCCTTAAGCCAAAAGGAGTCAGGCACTTCATTGCAGTGCTCTTCTAAATACTGCTAAGCATGTTTCTCAGTCCTTTGTATCTAAAGAACTGGCTAAATCTGGCCCAAAAATCTCCACGTGCAGTATTTATTTCTAAACTACTCTTACAAAGAGCTAAAAGGGGAAAAAAACCCCACAGCTGTTTGCTGAAAAGAGCACAGGAGTGTTCCTTTAAACTGAATTAGCATGCACAGAGCCTGGGCTGCTGCTGAAGCTTTGCTGCTCCCAGGCCTCAGACTCTGCATCTGGTTTTTCATTTCCAATAGGCTAATGTGCTCTGACACTGCACCCCTCTGGGAAGCTGCTGACAGGCACTGTCAATATTTCCTTCTGAAAAAAAACCCAACCAATGCAGCCCTCCAAAGTGTTGCTTTTCAGCATCAAATTATGGAGCGTGCAGCCTCCACCTGGAGAGGAGGTTCTCAATTCAACCCCTGCATTTCCTGCATCCCTGGAGTCCCTTTTTTTCTTTTTTGGTTGTCTTTTCCTTCTGCTCGTCAGAAAAAAGGAGAGGAATGTGAACATTCCCTGTCATTTTTGGCAGCTGCTGGACTGGGTGATGCTGATGTCTGTGCCAGGCTGTTGTGCTGTCAACTGGAAGTGCTCCAATATTCAGGAGTCAGGCACCCAAAACCTGGAGGTTGGCATGAAAGTCAGGAAAATTAAACATAGACATTTGGGAGAATGTTTCCTTCCACTTGTTTATGTTGTTCTGCTGTTTTACTCCTTCACTTTGACATTATAATAGTTCTGCTTTCAAATTTTTCTATAAACTGAAGGGCCAGGAACTCTCCTTGAGAGTGAGAAAGATACAGGTCTCAGACATCAGCACTTGACTCCAGGAGTGCAGGCTTTGAGAAACCCACTAAATATCCAAAGGCTTGGGTTATAAATCACAAGTGCTGACAGCAGCTGAGGTGTGTTTCCCTCAGGGAAGGTGGAATTCACACCGTTCCTTTCCATCTGGACAACTCTGTCCATTGAAAGAAAACGAGAAAGGATACAAAGGACACGTCCCACCCTTCACTGGTGGCATTGCTCCTGCCAGCACTGTCCAGTGGCTGATCCCTTGGTTATTGGAATTTTCCATGGAATTTTCACCTTGGCAGGTGAGCCAGCCCCAAACACAGCCCTTAGCAGCCTCACTTCTTTTGGTTGGGTGTGCAGGGGTTGAACTCGCTCCTTTCAAAGAGGCCAGGCTGGATTTCTTGAGCTTGCAGGGTTCCTGCAGAATCTGCAGCAGTTCCTCGTTGAGCAGGGAGCTGCTTCCCTTGGGGCAGCCTCACTGGATGGGCAGTGCTGGGTTATTGAACTGCCCTTTAAAGGGACCCAGGGCTCCTAATCCTTCTCACATCCTTCTTGCTGCTTATTTAGGTGTCCTGGCTTTAGAAAACCCTTATTGTAAGTGCATTTTCTTCTCATGTTTCCTTATTAGCAACTCCAGTTTCCTGTTTGAAATTTAATCATACAGGGTTATATTTTAAATTTCATATTAAGGGGACAATTGTCTTTCTCAGGGATGCTGAGAGAATTTTGGTTTTCTTGTCTGGACTGTCCTGATTTTGCTCTACCTCCCTGTAATCCCAACCTCCTGTTGCAGTGTCCAGAGTGGCTCAGTAATTAACGGGATGGTTTTGAATTCCACAACATCCTCCTTTCTTCATTCTCTTTTCTTTCAGATCTTTATGAGTAGCACTGCCATGGGAGCTCCCAGCTCCAGCAGGAATTTCTGATGGAGCCAGGTCAGGATGCACCTGGAATGTCTGCAGGGATCTCCCACCTCCCCTGAATGAGGCAATCCTCACCTGGGGAGGAGAGGAGCCTGTTAGAGAGGGAGCTCCACCCAGGGTAACCACCTAATTACCTGGGATAGGGTTAATGAACCTGCCTGCATGGCCACACCTGACTCTGTGTGGGATGTGGGGCTGGCTGTGATAGTTCTGTTCAGGTGTGCTCTGCCATCCCCTTTCATGTACCAGGACCTGTGAACGTAGAATTAATTAAGTTTCACTGTGATTTCGTGGCTGTTTAATGATCTCTTTGTTATGGGTGGAGAACTGAGGCACAGAGCAATTAGGGACTGTGCCAAGGTCACCCAGGAATTCCAGGGAGGTGAATCCAGCATTGCCTATCAGTGGCTTCTCTTTGGAAGGGCTGTGGGCAGGTGCCTGAGCTGGGAAGCTGCATCCAAGGGTGAGCTGCTGTCCCGTGTTTGGGGTCTGTGGGGTGATCAACTCTCCAGAACTGTGGGTTCATCCAGAGGCTTTTGGATGAGCCCTGGCTGTGGCACCACAGCTCTGTTCAAATGCAGGAATGAGATTAAAGGTGAAGTTTCAGCCCAGAGCTCATCCCCAGGCAGGACAGAAAATAGAACCCAGTGAGGTCTCTGGGTTTTTCCCCAGCCCGGAGATGCTCTGTTGGCCAGAATGTCATTTCTGATTTTATTTGTGCTGTTCTCTCGTCCTGTCTCATTAACCCCTTGTCCCGTGCGGCTCCTCAGCCTGCACAGAGCTCTGCCCTGCAGCCACCGTGGCTGCTGGGGGAATTATTCTGCCTCTCTGAACTGGAATCCCCAATATGTGGATGCTGCTCTGCTCTCCAGGCTCTCCTCCAGCCTTCCCTGTCTCTTATTTACATTTTAACTGTTTGGTGGCTCTCCTCTGCCACAGCATCCGAGTCTCTGCCATCTCTGCCCCTGCTAACCTCAGATATTCCTCTTAGCTGCTGTTGCAGCCAGCTCTGGAGGTGCAGCAGAGCCAGGAGCTGTGCTTGGCCAGGGGTCAGGCCGTGTGTTTTGCCAGGCTGAGGTTTATCCTCCAGCCTCCCCCTTGCACCCTGTGCCAAGGTGAGCCTTTGGGAGCTGCTCCTGCTCTGCAGCCCTGGGTGGTCCCGTCAGGGCTTTGCTGATGCCTTCCTCTGCCTCTCAGTAGCTTTTGGGAACATCTTCATCTCACCTGCCAAGCGCTGTGCAGATGTGAGCCCACCCTGTGTGCCCTCCCGGGCACAGGGCACTGCAGCTGTGTAACAGGAGGGGAGAGGGGGCTACAGAGTGACCCCCGAGCTGGGATCTGGGGGAATGTGCACTTCTGGAGGGCATTTCCAACAGGACACTTGTGCAGCTCTGCCTCGGGCCCACTCCTGACCAAGGTGTCCCTGAGAGGCCCTGCAGGGCAAGAGTGGGCACAGAGCTGCTGCAGGGGACACCATGGGGACAAACAGCAGTGGCAGCCCTCCAGCCCAGCCCATGCCCCTTCCTCCTGCCATGCCAGCTGAAATCCTCATTCCTTGGCTCTCCCCAGTGCAAGCCCCACTCTGGAGCAGCACTAAATCTCTTTGTGCAGCCTGGCCAGCTCCGCTGTGTCAGGAGGAGGGACAAGCCTGGGTTATCACCTGCTTGTGGTCTCATCTATCACCTTGAATTGTGTTGCAGGATGAAATTACTCATCCAAGCCTAATGTTAAATTTAATCAAGTCTGGAGCAAAGAGGATTAATGGGCTGTGCAGCACAGGCACACGTCTGGCACGGTGGCTGTGACCCAGGTGAAGTTTGAGAAGCTGGCTGCAAGTGATGAAGCCAGTCACCAGGTGGGGAAGGCTGCAGGGATCCTGCATCTCCTCTGCAGGGATCCTGCATCTCCTCTGCAGGGATCCTGCATCCCTCTGCAGGGATCCTGCATCCCCTGTGCAGGGATCCTGCATCCCCTCTGCAGGGATCCTGCATCCCCTCTGCAGGGATCCTGCATCCTTGCATTGGTTGTGGGACTGCTGCTCCTGCTGCAGGTGGAGGTGGCTGCTGCTGGAGTCTCCTGTGCTGTGTAAGAGTTTCTGAGAGGGGAGGAGTGTCTCTGCTGGGTTCTCCTCCCTGCCCTGCTCAGTGCAGTAGCCTGGGACAGGCTCTGGGGCTTCACTGTGACTTTGTCTCTGCTAAAGCAGGGGGATCAGCCCGGGGTGCCCTTCACCTGTGAGGGTTCCTGAGCTGGCAGCCTTTCTGGGCCTGCTGAGCACTTCAGGGGGGAGCACCACAGGTATTGAGCATCCCTAGAGTGCTTTGTATGCAAAGCACTTGCCAGAAGCCAGGCCCTGGTGCCCTGGGGACAGGCCTGGCTCAGCCCTGTTGGTGCCATGGGGACACTGAGGCACAGGGTGATGGTGGCTGCTCTGTGCCCCCTGTCCTCCCTCCCACTGCCCCCCTCAGATCACGCTGCCTTAGCACCTGGTAATGGCTGTCAGAATCTACAGCCTCCTAAAGCCTGTCATCATCTCAGCAGATGCTGTGAGGAACCCGTTTATGAACTTCACGGGGAAAAAAACAACAACAAAATGAAAATTCAACCTTCCCCTAACCCGCCACATCAAACCTCCCCAAGAAATGAAGTCAGCGTGTTTGAGGGGGTGGGTGCTTCATCCCCAAAGCAAACAGGGCATTTCTCTGCCTCTCTCAGGTTTGGCTAAAAAAAGCAAATAAACCCCAGAGGAAGCACGTCATGGTGCAAAGCAGAACCAGATGGTGCAGGCGAGAGCGTGGGAGGGGACAGGGGGTTTCTCTGAACAGAGGATGCCTGTGAAGGAGGAAAACACAGAGAGGCAGGCAGCAGAGAGAGCTCTTGTTTGGGTGACAGTTGGGGTTGCCCCAGCCCTGGCTGAGTCCTCCCCAGGGAGTGCTGGGGGGAGAGGGGAGGTCTGTGATTGAAACCGAGAGTGTCGGGGCTGGGAGTGGAAAATAGAGCAGGGCAGGAGGTTTTTTCAGTGAGTGCTTGTGTTATCTTCTGCATCCCTTCACAGCTGCCCGCCCAGCACGCAGGGGCTCCATCCCCCGAGGGTTCAGATCCTGTGCTGCACACCAGGTGTGCACTGGGGGTGCCAGGAGCTCAGCAGGGACTGGGACACGGGACATGGGACACTGCCACCAGCAGCACTGGCAGGATCCCACAGCAGCATTGCTGGAGCAGTTTGCTGCTCCTCTGGCTGCTGCCTGCTTCTCCTCCCTGTGCCTGAGTCACCCACCTCTGACCTGGGGCCACTCAAGAGCTGCTTGTGGGGTTGACACTGGTGCAGAGAGTGGCTCCCAGCCTGTAATCCCTGAGAAGTGCAGATCCCGAGGGAAAATCCATCCCCAAATCCAGACTGAATGGCTTAGGCTAATTGCTGGCCACTATTAGCAAAGAGCACTGACAGGACGTGGTGTTCACAATTTGTTCCAAAGGCATTGCCTCGAATGAACTCTCATTTATTTAATGGATAAGTTGGATTTTCCTTCATTTGAGTGCTGGGAATTGTTGGGAAGTATTTCTTGATATCCTGGCTAAATCCTCGTGCTAAATCTCCCCACCTTTGCAGTGTCCCTGGAGGTGTGGGCAGAGCTGCTCAGCTGGGAGGGGAGTTCAGGGTGGGTTCAGCTGAGACACAGCTGCTCCTGGCTCTGAGCGCCCTGAGGGGAGGCCGGGATCGGGAATCACATCAGCCCCGGCCTGGGGTGGGGCAGGGGAGCTGGGGAAGGCAGCTCTGCTGAAATCCCTCCCTTCCCTGCGTGGAAGCAAGCCCATGCAAACAGAGATGCAGCTGCTCTCAGCCCGGAGCCAAGGCCGGTGTCAAGAGCCCCAGAAATGTGAGACCTCGCCACCAGTGAAGTTCCAACAGCCCTGAGTCTCTGCTGTCAGCGCCGAGGGGACGCCCCCACCCTCCTGCTCCTCCTTTTGTAGTCGCTGATGCCTTTCTTGGTTCCTTCCTTTTCATTCTGCATGGGTACCTTTTGTGTTCTGTGTTGAGGCTTTCCCAGGGACACAGAGTGATGGGGAACAATGAGTCCTGCCCGGGTGAAGGATGGGGATCCCAGGTCCCATCCCGAGGGGGTTTAGGAACATCCCTGTGTCCCGGAGCTCTCCGGTGCCACCAGGCCCTCCTGGGAGCAGGTCTGGAGCTTTAACCCTTGGAGAGTCCCGTTTCACCAGCGGGATGGGCACAGGCCTCAGCTGGACACAGCCGAGGAGCCCTCTCACTCCTCTCAGCTTTTCTG
Organism: Thryothorus ludovicianus; assembly: GCA_013397245.1. Classification (NCBI taxonomy): domain Eukaryota; kingdom Metazoa; phylum Chordata; class Aves; order Passeriformes; family Certhiidae; genus Thryothorus; species Thryothorus ludovicianus. Next base: position 97,666 of record VZTB01001197.1, read on the forward strand.
CTGCAATAAATGGCAGGGATCACAATAAATCAGAGGATGTCAGGAAGAATCCAGAGCATTTGGACATGCAACAATTCCCCGAGTATTCAGAAAGAAAGAAAGAAAGGGAATTAATCAGATCAGAAAGCAACTATGAATCTAAAGGAAATATAACCACGATAAAATTCCTGGGCATAAAATTCTGATAAAATTCTGGAGCAGCATGGAGTTTAATCATTGGGGATTTTGAAAAGCTTGTGTATATTTTGAGACATTTTTATTCTTCCAGGCAGGTATTTTGAGATAAAAAGTAATAAGCTAATTAAAATGTACCCAAGCGTGGCTGTGAGTAATAAGATGAGAGTATGGACATTAAAAAACCCAAACAAACATACATTAAATTCCTTCAGGCAGCGGAGGGTGTGCAGTCCTGTCCCAGCCTGGTGCACGTTGATGTCAGTGGGAACACAGCTCTGTTAAAGGCTTGGACATTCCATTCATTCATAGGTGTGAAAAACGAGGTTCACCTTTTTGGTGGGATTTAAAAGGTTTAAGGACAAGGCAATAAAGCAAAATCCACGGCCGGGGTGTCTCTGGCCAAGAGCACACCTGTCCCCCCCTAAATACGTATATTTAAATTTTTCTAAGAACTTATTTCCATGCTTTTAGAAGTTGTTTTGCATGGTCACTCCTTGGTCTCACCTTTTTAGAGCATGCGCGTTTCTTGGCTGTGTTTTAATTAATTCTTCTTACCAGTCTGAATTTGGGCCTTGGTCTGTGATTTCTGCAGATGGTCAGTGTGGGAGCTGGTGCTGCAGGGGTGCCCCTTGGCCCCCTGCCCACACACTTGGTGACCTCTGCTTGTTCTTGGAAAGAAGTGCGTGGTGCTGAGAGAGGTTCCAGTAAACAGGCAGTGAGTGGGAGCTGATTTCCGTACCACAGATGGGGAATTCTGCTCTCACTGACACAGCAGTGCTCTGCTCAGTCCTGCTGCAGCTGTGCTCCGTGGAGCTTTGACCCTTGCCTGCTCCGAGGCTGCTGGGTGTGCTTTAAGCCACAGAAGTCTGAGCTCAGGCTGAAGCTGTTGGTAAAAAGGTGTTTTTGCAGTGTGCTGAGGGCTGATGTCACTCCTGTGCTCCTCACTGCACCTAGCAGTGCTGGCAGCTTCTGGCCCTTGGAAAACCCTGCTCTGGTTTTGCCAAAGTCTCTGCAGTGCCAGGGTTTGTTCCGAGTGCTTTTCCAGCCCAGCTGGCTGAGCTGCCCCTGCAGGTCAAGTGCTTTGCCCCCGAGGTCGCCCAGCAGGCAATCCAGGATGCCCGTGCTGGCAGGTGGGATCAGGGGCAGGGCTCTGCTGCCAGGGCTCAGGGCCCAGGGTCAGGCTCTGGAGGCTTTTCCCTGGCCCCAGACACTGCAGGGGCTGTGGGGAAAGGCTCAGCTCCTTGCTGAACCCACCCTGATCAGGGGCTGGAGGCAGGAGGATTTATTCTGGGGATGCACTGGAGGTGTGATCTGCCTGTTCCATCACTCCGTTCCAAGGATATGTAATGCACAGCCCTCTCTGTGGGCAGGTAGGCTTGGATGAAGCCGAAGGAATTCCAGCTATTGCTGTTCCTCCTGCTGCAACCCTTCCCAGCATCCAGCAAGGGGAGCTGAGAACCTGCTGCCTTCCCTGTGCCAGCACAGCTGCACAGGCTGGCCCAGGTGAAGGGGCAGCTGCTCTGCTCTGCTCTG
>VZTB01001198.1:9815-30888 GCA_013397245.1 Thryothorus ludovicianus
CCGTGTCCCCTGTCCCGGGGGTACCGGGCCGGTGCCTCCCCGGTGGGCCCGGGTCTGGAGCGGCCGCAGCCCCCCGTTGCGTGAGGGGCGGGCTGGGCTGAGCCGGGCCGGGCTGGGCTGGGCGGGGCAGCCACGCCTTGGGGAGCTCTGGAAAGCTTTGGGAACGTGCAGGAAAAATGGCTCGTGGGAATACCGGAGTTCTCATTTTGCCGTGATATCGCATTCCCTGCACCGGTGCTGCCCTTCTGGCGCGGCCCGTGCCCGTGCCCGCTCACGGGGCGCAATTTGCGGTCCCGGAGCCGCCGGGGTTCTCGGGGCTGGTTAATTAGCGCTGACCTTCACCGTGCGGGCTGGCAGAACAAAAGGAGTAAATGCAGAACTTGTCGGCGCTTTTTCGGCCCCCGGGAAGGCCGCGCTTTGTGTTTATGCAACACACAGTACACGTGTGTTTGTGTGTGTCCTTGAGCAGGGATTAAGAGTGACAACACCTCGCTGAGGTGTTGGTAATTCCGTATTAACTCGAAGCCTTCTGTAATCTCCAGCAGCATATTCGGAGGAGCACGTTGTTTTGTTGCCTGTGTGCCCTGGGTTTTCCTGCTGCTGCCTCAGCAGGGTAAAACCCATGATGTGACTTCAGTGACTTGTCATTTCTCAAAATTGTTTTGACTGAATCCATTTTTTCCCTTTCGAAAGCTGATCCCGGGATCAACATACCTTACTGCATGTTAATAAGCTGTTGCCACACTCCCTGTACCAGGTAACTTTCTTTACATTTCATCCAAAAATGCCCTGAGAAGTTCTTTTCTGTTTCTTTAACTCTCACAGTGTTGATTTTCTTATGAAATAAATGACATGAAATGTATGTCTATATACACATATATGTAAAAAATTTATTTCAAAATGGTTTTACAACCTTGTGGTGGGTGGAGCCAGGCTAGGTGCTAAGCACCCACCAAAACTGCTCCATCACTGCCTTCCTCAACTCAGTAACAGAAGGAAAATATAAGGAAAGGCTCCTGGACTGAGATAAGGGAGAGATCACCCACTGCTTGCCATCATGGGCAAAACAGGGAAATTGATAATAAATTAAACTAATTAAATTTGAGTAGGATAATGAGAAATAAAGCTAAATCCTACAAACATCTTTCTGGCCCTCTCCAGCCTTAACTTTCTTCCTGATTTTCTCTTACCTCTCCTCACCCCAGAGGGTGGGGATTGCAGTCAGTTCTTTACATCTTTCTGCTGCTCCATCCTGCTCAGGGAAAGACTCCTCACACCTTCCCCATGGGAGAGAGACAGTCCTCCATGGACCTCTCTGCTGTGAGTCCTTCCTGCAGGCTGCTCTCCTGCCTGGTTTCCCTTCCATGGTCACAACTCCTGCCAGAAAACCATTCCAGCATGGGACTCCTATGGGGGTCACACTCTGTGCATTCCCCAGCTCCAGTGTGGGGTCCCCCACAGGCTGTGGGTGGGTGGATCTCTGCTCCCCCATGGATCTCCCTGGGCTTCAGGTGGCTCTCTGCTCTCCCTGGATCTCCAGGAGCTGTGAGTGGATCTCTGCTCCCCATGGATCCCCCAGGGGCTGTGGGTGGATCTCTGCTCTCCCTGGATCTCCAGGGGCTGTGGGTGGATCCCCATGGGCTGTGGGTGGATCTCTGCTCTCCCTGGATCCCCAGGGGCTGTGGGTGGATCTCTGCTCCCCATGGATCCCCCAGGGGCTGTGGGTGTATCTGTGCTCTCCCTGGATCCCCCAGGGGCTGTGGGTGGATCTCTGCTCCCCATGGTTCCCCATGGGCTGTGGTTGGATCTCTGCTCCCCATGGATCCCCCAGGGGCTGTGGGTGGCTCTCTGCTCCCCATGGTTCCCCATGGGCTGTGGTTGGATCTCTGCTCCCCCTGGATCCCCAGGGGCTGCAGGGCACAGCTGCTTCCCCATGGGCTGTATCACTGGCTGCCAGGGAATCCATGCTGCAAGGCCTGGGGCACTTCCTGCACTGACCCTGGGGGCTGCAGGGCTGCTTTTCCCATATATTCCCATTTCTCTGTCTGGCTGAAGTAGGAATTTCTCCTCCCTCCTTAAATACATTTCCCAAAGGCTCTGCCGCTGTCACTGATGGGCCCAGCCTCGGCCAGGGGCAGTTTCATTTTGGAGCTGTCTGGCATTGTGGCTCTGTTGGACATGGAGGAAGCAGCCAGCAGCTTCTCACAGAGCCCTCCTGTACCCCCTGCTACCAAAATCTGGAAGTGGAAACCCAGTACAAACTTGAAAGGGGGAAAAATCTGCTTAAGAACATTTTTGAAAGTGTCATAGCTGAAGTCTTTTGAAAACCTGGCATCATAACAGATGTGTAAAGCTGTACTCTTCATTATTTACAGTTGAGAGGTATTTTTGGGGTTGTGGTGTACCCATGAAATAAGTGCTGAGGTATGAGCAGGTTTGAATTACACAGGAGCTTTTTAGGAGCGATGCCTGTAATCCATAACTTCCGTTAGCAGACTTTGCCTTGACATTTTGGCTTTGGCTTCAACCTGAACATGTTTCACTTCCGAATGCTGCTCATGCCTGGCCTCTCGCGTTTCCAGCTTCCACCCACCTCTCTCCTGGCCATCAGCCATCCCTGTGCCCCCACACAGACCACACAGCTCCTGACAGGAGCCTCCAGTCCTACAAAATCCTCAGGTTAGGCAGCAGGAACCTCAGGTGGAATCTTCCCTGACTTGGAGCACTCACAGGGCTTGAGTTGTTGGAGCTTTTTCAGCTCAACAAATACTTTTCCTTTTCTGCCTGTGGTAGAACCCCCAGAGTTTTGATTTCTGATTTCTTTCCAGGTGTTAAATAAGTTCACAGCATTTTCTTTAGCTTAGTTACTGCTCTGGTAGGTAAAGGTGGTTTTTTTTTGCTGTGGTATCAGTATGATAATGCAACATAACTTTGTTTTAGGCAGCAGCATCTTTGTTTCCAGTAGTTATTTTTTGTTTAACCTTCTCCTTCTCTTCCCTTCAGCAATGGCAGCTTCCAGCAGCAGCAGCAGTGAGGAGGAGCGGAGCCTCCGGGAATGTGAACTTTACATCCAAAAACACAACATCCAGCAACTGCTGAAGGATTGCATTGTACAGTTATGCACAGTGAGACCTGAAAGGCCCATGGGATTCATCAGAGAGTACTTTGAGAGATTAGAGAAGGTAAAAGTACAGAATGGGAGGGAAGGAGGGTGGAACAGCTGAAATTTAAATGTATCTTTGTCATTTAGGGGCTGAGCTGCAGATTTCACCAGTTGTGCTGACTGTTTGAAATTGGAAGTGGTGCTTTTGGAAAACAGATCCTGTTTTCCAGTAGTTTGTGCACCTCTGTCCTACCAAAGCCTGTAGGACAGAACATAAGGTGACAAGGAGACTTATCCAGCTGGGATCCAGGTGTGATCCCAGTCCAGTGCTTACTCATGGGAGCTGCTGCACATCATACATGGATGTGTCTGGAGCTGGACAGCTGTGGAGTTTGACCTTGCTCCAGTCATGGAGTTTGCTTCTTGCTCTGGTGAGGACATTTGGATTCTTATATTGATTCCCAGTAATGTGAGTAGAGCACAGAAGTGGTGCCAGTGGCATTATCCAGGCCTAGTTGAACACAAATGGGAGTATTTGCATTTCAAATCTCTGGAAGGGCGAGCCTGGTTCTGCCTTTTCTTGGGAGTTCCGTGTTGGTGTCCCTCTTGTGTTTGTCCTGAGGTTCCTTTGGTGTTTTTGTTGTTGTTGGAAGCATTCAGAGTTGAAACAGTGATTTCACAGTCTTCTGACCTGTTAATTTTGTATATTGGTGTCTAAGCAGGTAGGAAAAGGAGCTGCAGTGGAAATGGGAAGATTTAAGGCTTGTACAGAGGAAAGGTTGGATGCAACTGTACTCAGAACATGGAATTAATAAATAATGCAGCTGTGACCCTGTGCTGCAGTTGTTTGCAGGTGCTGCTCTCTGTACTTGTATAGGGCAGTTTGATATTTGTCTTTATTTTTTTTGTTCTAGTGAGTTACTAATTGTTTATATAAAGTAGGAAATTAACATCATAAATATGTCTGGTGGAAATTGTATTTTAATGGAAGTGTTCAGAATAAATACTAGAAAATGACCAAGGGGTGCAGACTACCTGCTATAACTCATAATTTATTTGGGGAACATTTTGCTTATTGAAATGAAGAGCTCTGACTTTTTTTGGTGTGTGTATCTGCAACAAACCAGTGAATAATGAGGTTCTTAAAAATCTCTTGTCCCTGCCTGTTACAATGACTCCTTCCCTTCCTTGGATTCTGGAGTTTTGAAGTACTGCTAGGTTGGGAATTTTAAAACATCACCATGGGTATCTGTAGACAAAATTTTACCAAGTAAATTGCATTACTGTGCTTAGAATAAATCCTAAATTAATCCATCTGTGGGGATGTAAAATGGGATTATTTGGGTTCTTTTGTGCAGTGGATCTATGGTCAACATGCAGTATTTTAGGACCTTAATTTGTGTTTTAGCAAGATAACAAGTCCAGCTCTGAGTTTAATGACATGAATGTTGAAATTGAATAGGTTGATGATTTTATTCTTGTGCACGTTGGCTCTCTGTATACTTGGTCAGCCTACACTGAAGCTGAAAATAAAACTGGTTAGGTAATGGTTTTTCCCCATAAATTGCTCTCACAATTTTGGTCAGGGTCTTTTCTCATGGGTTCCAAGTGCCCTCTAGTGCAGCTGTAGCTACAAAACTGAAACTGGAGCATTTTTTTTCTTGCCTCCTAGGATTTAAAACTTGCTGCAGCTTCCTCTGGGTGGTTTCCCCTCTCAGCCTGGGCTGGGCTGAGTTTACCCAGGTGATGTGGTACCTCCTCAGCTCTCAGGTAACAGAGCACTGAACACCCTGTGCTGGGCAGGAAACTCCTGACATCCTTCTCTGGAGAGCACAAATGCTCAGCATTGTTATGAACCAGCTCCAGCTCAGTCCTCAGCTCTGCCACAGCAGAAATGCCTGCAGCTCACTCTGCCTCCCCTCCCAAAATCATGTCTTTTACATCTGTAATAAAGCAGAGCAACTTTGCAACGTGCTTTCTAAATTATGCTCTCTCTGACTGTATCTCAACCTCAGGTTTTATAATGAGATGGGTTTTTGAAGGAACTCCATTGAAACTGAAGTGAGGTTGCTATTTTCTCTCTCATTCTCTTGACAAGTCATCTCTTCCACTGCACACAAACAGAGCTGATTCACTGTCATGTTATTAAAATATGTTGAAGAAATTTAAACATGCTTTAGAATTTCTGTTCAGAAACATTAAAATTGCTGCCTCCGAGGTGGTTACAGCTACTATAGGAATTCAAATGTCCTCTTCTGGGTTATGAAAGCTGTTAGATGAATCTAATTACTACTCATTGATTGTCTAAATGGTTTTATTTTATCTGTTCTCTTTGCTATGCAAACATGTCTGCTAATACCAATACCTGCTAAGAGCTGTAATATCTCTCCAGTGCTGGGCTGTGCAATGCAGCTTGAGCTATGGAAATTTAATGTGGAGATCATTATTGCAGCCTGCCAGATGAATCCTGGCTGCTGGTCATGGCTGTCCTCTGGAATAAGTGCCTGCTGGAAATACTGTGTGTGCTGCAGCTGTGTGCACATCAGGCTTTGTAGAAAGCTGGAATTGGGAAGTGTGATGGACATGTGGTCCCTGTCTGTTCCCCACCACCTGCCCTGCTCAGATAGCTGAATATATTCTTAAGTGTTTCTTTTGCAAAACAAGCTAGTTTAGGAGGATATATTGTGAATTTATGGCAGAGCTTTTTTAAAAAATGCTTTTATAGCTTCTGAATGGTTGGCATTTTTAAAATATGATATTAATGAAATGCTCATTACCCAGAAGAAGTTGAGACGGTGTTTGGTGCAGTGACAATTAGCAGGTTTTACAGTGTACACCATAATTCTGGAATTGTGAGGGTCTTCTCCAGTAGCTGATACACTTAAATCTGAGTATGTGAAGTGTCATTACTTCATTATCACTTGTAATAATTGAAATGGACTTAAAAAATATTTGTTATTTGTCAGGAAAAATAAGACTTGCAGTTTATGGCTGACACTGAAAATTGAACAGCCTCATCAATGGAAAGGCCAGGATCAACACTTGGTTGTAATAAGTAGATTGTTCCTAAATCTTTCTCAGATCCTGGGAATGTTTATACTGATGAGTACAGAGCAAACTCAGTGTCTGTATCCATTATGTGTTGAATGTGAGGAGCTTCTAGACTTGAACAAACACATTTTCCTCATAAGCACTGGCTAAATCCAAAGGTGTCTGAGAATAACAACTCACATACAGATTACAGCTTTCTTTGGCTCCTGCTGTAATTTTCCCTGATCAACTGGTCTAATAAATGGGGTTTAGTGTCAGAAATTGTAAAGGGTGTCCATTAAAAAGATGAAAACTGAGATTATAGGATGTCATGGCACAGGTTTGTCTGGCAGGGTGTAACGTGAATATCTGGAGATTTATGGTTTAGTTGACATAGTGATGTTTGGAGTTGATGATTTTAGAGGTCTTTTTTAGCCTCATTCTATGGTTCTATTCTATGATTTGTTTCAGGGAGACTCTTCTTGGTGTGTGTGTACAGACTATTTAGAAGAACTGGTGTATTTTAAATTCTTACATTATTTTACCAATGTGTAACTTGTTTCTGTGTCCATCCCCTCCCTTACTATACTAAAAAAATGCTAATATTAAATTTTGGGTCAGACAGAAGTTACCAGTTATATTTTTTTTGTGTTAGTGCAGTTTCCTTCTCCCTGAGTGGGGCATTGCCCTGAGGAGTCTCTTGAAGAGTGTTTTCATAACAACTCCCTCACTAAATGCTGCTGAAATGCTTCAGTCTCTGATCACAATATTTAATATTTTATGTGATACTGGAAAAAACCCAGCAGCTGGTGTTCACTTATTTAAAAGGTGTCTTTTTTAATGGTTTAAGTATTTTGTACGTGAACAAACATGTTCTGTGGTTGATGGTGAGGCAGTTTACACCAAACACTTATTACTGCTCAGGCTATTTTTAATTTCATCTCTGTTGAGACTTGTTCCTCTAAAATCAGAGGACTGAAGCGAGTTTTAAATACATTTTGCTCCCATGGCTGGGAAATGTGGCACCATTTTATCAATGGGCAAAGAGCAGGAAGTGAAACGTGAGGCGCTGGAGCTCCTTGGCTCTGGGAGAGGGGAATGGAAACTCCCAGCAGTGGTTATCCCATGGCCCTTCCCTCAGGCTGGGGCTCTTTTCCAGAGCTCACTGCCCAGCTGGGATCAAGGACGCTGGGACAAACCCAGCTTTTGCAGGAGCTGGAGCTCTGGGAGAACAGATGAGTCCTTGTTCTTTTACAGAATGTCCCAAACCCCCGTTTCCTAACTCTGGGAAAGTCATTTGAGCTGTTGTGATGTCAGTGCTCTGACTCCAGGGTTGTCTGTTTTGTTTTTTAATCTGATTTTAGTTGATTGAGGTGAATCTTTCAAAGAATCAAATTTCTGTGTGTCAAGTTAATTAGAATTGGTCTTATTGTAAGTACCTTGGTCTTCTACAGTATCACTACAACACAGTAACAGTGGAAATAAGGAAAACAAGTAACTTTGTGCAAGGTTTGCATGTGGTTTGCATAAAAAAATCCTACTTTGGCCTCCAGCATCCTTCCTCCATCTCTTTTGAAAGCAGTATTCATGTTTCTTTCTCCTAAAATAAATGTTGGTTAATGGGTATCAAGTTGGCCCATGACTCAACCTCTTTCAAAAGCTTCTCATGTGACACAGATTTCTGAGGAATTGGTTCTCTGTCTTTCAACTCCTGAAAGGCTTTAACACCTCGCAGCTGAGGGAAGGAACTGGGGGTTTGCAGCTGGAGAAGTGCCTTCAGCATTTGAGGAATGTCCTCATCACCTGTTGAATATGCTGGCAGAAACCAGAATCAGCTTGTTCACAGCAATAGTTTAAGAAATAAAGGACAGCTCAATAAAATAAACACCATTGTGATGGGACTGGTAGGAATGAAAGGCACATCTACCACGTGTTTTGAAAGGCCTTTGATCTTGGGTGCTGCAGTCTCCTGCTTGCCTTAATGTGGGAATAATGGTCCACAGGAAGCTCCCTGGTGCTGGCAGGCTGGGCTGGAACATGATACACGACTGCTTTTTTTTTTTCTTTGGATTATGTGACACAAACATCTCTTCCTTCCTGTTTAGGAGGAAACAAAGCAGTTGTTGAATCAGCTGAAGTCTGGTTCTCGCTCTGACTCTCGGGAGGATGAGATCTCCCCTCCTCCTCCCCTCAACCCTGTGGTTAAATATCGATCACGACGTGGGGCCATCAGTGCAGAAGTCTACACAGAAGAGGATGCTGCCTCTTATGTTAGAAAGGTGCTCTGACTCTTAAACCTTGCTCGAAATTACATCCACAATCCAAGAGTTTATCTGAACCCACCTTCTATCCAGGGTATTAAATTTAACACCAAGCTCCTGGAGCCTGTTATGTCATAATTGCTGTAAAAAGTAGACCTGTGTGTGTGGCTGTTTAACTGGAGGACAGAATAACCTATCATGCAATTAAACCATTCATGAATTACTTAGACCTGTTCCCTTTGAAGTCATGTATATTTAGATGTGCATATATTTAGATATATATAATGTGCTTCCAGTTATTTGGCAGCTGCAACAACATTTGGCCTGATGGTAGAGGAGGCTTACTGCTGTTCCCAGGAAAACACAGGTTCAACAGATCCTTGTCCTCTTGCAAATACTTAAAAACTGAGCATGGAATTATGCTTTTCAGTTGTGTAAAATAATACAAGATTATATTTTCCTTGTGTTCAAACTGTCTGTAAACACTGACTATATTTGGTGTTGTATTTATAGTGCTTGAAAGAAAATGGAAAAACTCAGCCAGTGTTTTGTAACAATTTCAGTTGTTTATTTACCATGGGAAATGAAGAAGTTTTTCATGAGAAAAAAATAACGATTTTCTTTCTCTGCTTCTCTCCTAGGTTATTCCAAAAGATTATAAAACCATGGCTGCTTTGGCAAAAGCAATTGAGAAGAACGTTCTGTTTACCCATCTTGATGATAATGAGAGGAGGTAGGAGGAAACCCCTGTGGGGTTAAGGTTTGTGGAAGTGCAGAGTTCAGAAGAACTAAATGTGTGACAAATCTGCAGTGGTCAGTGGAAGCACAGAGCTCCAGGAGCACTGATGGGTTGGGGGTACAGATGTGTGGAGCTGTGCAGGTTTTTGTCTGATTTTGGTGTCCTCTCCTGCAGTGACATCTTCGATGCGATGTTCCCCGTCACTTACATCGCAGGAGAGACTGTCATCCAGCAAGGCAAGTGACAGTGCTCTGGGGACTCACCTGGGCATGGGGAGCTGCCTCTGGTCTAGTGCTCTTTGTGTTTGTTTTTTAATATAAAGCAGGGTCACTGCAGCCACACAATTTCTAGTTGTGTTCCCTGAAGCACCTCATGCTGAAGGGTGGAGTTGGAGCCACTGGTGGAGGATGTGGCTTCCTTGAATAGATTATCTTTGGGAATATTGTCCTTTGATCTGTAGAAATGTTATGTCAGTTTATGGATCTGGTTTGCCTTTCCAGTAATCCTGGAGTTGCTGCTGATCTCCTGGGTAGGAGGAGATGTCCCCTTTCACGGGGCTGAGAGGAGTGTGAAATCAGCAAAATGTGACGTTTCACCCTGCAAACTGCAAAAATTTGTCAGCCTTGTTAGAGTCTAAAGATCAAAGTTGACAGAGATGCTAGTTCTTTCTTAGTATATTCAGTTGAGTGTATATTAAATTTTTTTTTCTCTTCTTTAGGTGATGAAGGTGATAACTTCTATGTTGTTGATCAAGGAGAAATGGATGTAAGCGTTCCTGGTTCATTCCTAGCAAAAGAATACTCTGATGTTTATAGGCCTCTTCTACAGACCCTGCCTTTAGTGGCTTTTCTAATTTTAAGTTCTTACTTACAGGAATTTGTTTTACTCCTTAACAGCTCAGTCTGGCTGCACAGACTGAGTTTCAAAATGCATGAGTTGGACACAATACAGATGTTGCAGGGTGAGTTGAGGTAAGGGATAGGCTTTAAGAACCACCAGACTTTTTATTTTCCAGCTCAGCTCATTCATATCTCTTTATGACACAGACTTTGTTGAGATGTTATTTCTCAGGAGTCTATGTGTAGAGTCTGTGCATGAGATGTAGAAGAGAATCCCTTTGCCAATGAAAATACAAATTGTGCTGGGCTCGGAAGCATTGGTAAAACCCTGAAATGGTCAGCCCTAGTAGAGATGTGTGAATTTCCTTTTACTCCCAAGGGAATGGAGGTGTCTGACCATGCTCTGCCTTGCAGGTTTACGTGAACAGTGAGTGGGCCACCAGTGTGGGTGAGGGTGGGAGCTTTGGAGAGCTCGCCCTCATCTACGGCACCCCCCGAGCTGCCACCGTCAAAGCCAAGACCAACGTCAAGTTGTGGGGCATTGACAGGGACAGCTACAGAAGGATCCTGATGGCAAGTATCCCTCAAAACCTGCATTTGTGCTTGGGGGGTTATCTATGCTGGGTATCTGTCCTTCTGCCTGCCCTTTGCTGGAGTTATTTATTCCAAATCCTGCTGTCTCCTCAGTAATCAGAAAGCTGATTACTCAACGTGCATCTCTCAGGCACAGGGCAATGGGGAATCTTGGATTAGTGAGCAAAACAATGCCAGTATTAAACTGAGCTGAGAGTGTAATAAGGCTGCAGTAAATGCTGAGTACTTTAGGAATGTTGCTCAACTGGAGTATTACTGAGAGAACTCAATTTCAAAACATTTCATCTTGTGGGTTTGGGGTCTGTGAGACAGAACACTGTGTCTGGTTAAATTTGTTTGTGTCTGGAGTTTTATTTAGAGTAGAAGGAAAACTTACTTTGTGTCCTTTTTTTTTTTAATAGGGAAATACTTTGAGAAAGAGAAATATGTATGAGAAATTCCTTAGTAAAGTATCTATATTGGGTAAGTGAGAAGATTTTTGTTCTGGAGTGGAATCAATTGCCACATTGTAATGAAGCTGTTACTCAGCATTATGATGATCACAGGCTGTTGTGGAAATTCATCACAACTGCTTCTCTGCATCAATCCAAAATAACTAATTCAGGTCTTGATCTGATGCACAAATACAGCCAGAAAGACACTGATCTCTGTATAAATACAGAGCAAAAGGTGCAATTTGTGCCTTGAGAAGGCACTCCAGTAATGAACTCTTAACTCTGTAGAATCTCTGGACAAGTGGGAGCGTCTCACTGTGGCTGATGCCTTGGAACCGGTACAGTTTGAGGATGGGCAGAAGATTGTGGTCCAGGGAGAGCCAGGAGATGAGTTCTTCATTATCTTGGAGGTAAGTAAGCTCAAAATTAAAAGCTCAGAACTTGACATTTTTTTTATTGTGTGCCAAAGCGGGCACTTGGAGAAGAACAAAACATAAGAATGTACTTTAGGAGAATCCCTAAAGAAACATCATCTTGTTGGACATGCAGTAACTTGGAGGCAGTTTTGCTGTTTTCACAAATGATACTTCCAGGAAAAAAACAAGTTTCTGACTGAATGCAATTTATATTTCTGAGAGTAGAGACCTTTTCTAGATAGCTGGTAATGCCTCACTAGTGTCATTGTCTTCTACCTGGTGGTTTGTGGTTTTCTCTGGGTTTTTTGCTAATCATACTACAATATTCCTACTGTTATGAGGAAAACCAGGAAGAAGTCACTGCTGTGGATATGTAAATGTTCAAGATGTTTAATGCCTAGAGAGCAGAGGAGCAGTTGTTCTTACACAGCAGTTAGGTGAACTGTGCAAGGACTGTGAAGTGGTTTTTTGACTGAGGCATCATAACAGTTATTTCTGCAAAGCTGCTGATTCTGTGTGAAAGTCAGTGTTTGGAGTGATGCTGGAAATTCCAGTTGTTTGACTGCTGTCATTTCTTGAAGGGCACAGCTGCAGTGTTACAGCGCCGGTCAGAAAATGAGGAATTTGTTGAAGTGGGCAGACTGGGACCTTCTGATTACTTTGGTGAGTTAAGTTGTGACAACAGGCAGCTACAGACCCTGCTGTCACCATTTTGGCTGTGCTGTGTCAATGGTAGAGATGAGATGGATTTGCTTAATTACTGTTTTGGACTCCTGTGGTTGCTCTCAGGTGAGTTTCAGAGTCACTTGGCACTCAGGTGTGCACACAGGATGTGATTGTTCCACACTACTTTACTGTAAAAGATGATTTGGCCTGACCTCCCTGCCCAAATTTAGCAGAGCTAAATATGAAATGACATCATATTCCTGAGGGCTGTGTCCAGTTGAGTTTCCTGTGTCTCCAGGGATGGAGATCTTACAGGCTCTCTGGGCAATTTCTTTCTCTCTCTAACCAGCCTTGTTGTGGAGAGGTTTTTTCCCTGCATGCCTGGCAAGAATTTCCTGTTCTGCAGCCTGTTGCTTTCTCTCTGTCTTTCCCTGTGCAGCCTGGGTTTGTCTTTCTAGTCACTCATTACACAGCTGAAGACAGCAGTAAGATAAGAAAATTCCTTCCTTGGCCTCTGTTCTCCAGGTCAGAAAGGAGCTTGCTCAGAACCTGCTGTGTGCTGGTTAAATGCAGCCCTCTCCCTCTCAAAGCCCCTAACATTTTTCTCATGTTTAGGTAGTCTCTCTTTTTCCTCTTGCTAAAACCTTTGGTTGTCCAGGTTTTCAGCTCTGTAGATGATGTCAGCAGCAAATCCTCTGTTGCAAGGCCTGTATGGGATGGCCTCGAGTGCACGGGCTCTGCCCAAAGGCCTGCTTGGCTCAGGATCTAGGACTAGACTTCATTCTGTGTCATTTCATGTTTTCTAATATTTTCCTCTCTGTTCTCTTGAGTTTCCCACTCTAAATTATTATGACAGTCATGTTCAGGTGCTGCAGACCTTTCCTTCAGGGGTGTAACTCCCCCTTAGAACCTCCTTATTCTATAGCAAACCTCTCTTGGAGGCTGCTGAGTTCAGGAGTTTTAATGGGGCACAGAGGAAAAGCTTTCCTCATTTCTTTTGAACATCCCTTCTGATAATGCAGACAAAAGTGTTCTCCAAGGAACACCGAGTTCCTTCCTCAGTCCTGAACATGGAAAGAACTCAAGTCCAAAATCAAGCAAACAAAACCCCAGAGTTGCTTCTGTAATTTCTTCCAAGCTTGTTGTAGGAATGTTAGGGGCTGTTTCTGTTGCTGATAACAGGGGCTTGTTGAAAACTTCATTTCCAAATATTTTGTTCAGCAGTTGAAACAAACCTTTTGGCATGTTTGTGCAAAACTCAAGAGATGGGGATCCAGTGGGGCTTCAAAATGCTCCTTTTCTACAGCCCCATGACAAAGTCAGATTGTTGATTCTGGCCAGCAATGGGTCAAAGGCTTCTGTCTTCATGAATGTTTTATTTGTTTGTTTACTTCAAAACCATGCTCTTGTTGTCCTGAGTTTCCTAGAAACACCAGAATTGAGCAGTACTATTGGAAAAGTAACTACATGTTGGCTAGGAAAATTACATGGTAAATTGAAACATGACCTTTCCTCAAACAGACACAGTATTGAAAAATTTTTAGGCCTTTGTTTCCGAGAGACTTGAATGTGGACAGACTTTTTAATAACAAAATCATCAAGTAGGTTTGTTTTTTAAACTGCCTTCACAGTTGCTTTTAATGTAATTGCTAGGTACTTGTTCTGCACAGTGCTAAACCCTGAATTACCACCTCTGCAATTTCAAGTGGAGAAGGGTCATTTCTGTGGCTCCTTTTCCCATTGGCTGGTAACTCTGTTCCCTGTTTCTGCTGTCCCAGGTGAGATTGCTCTGCTCATGAACCGTCCTCGTGCTGCCACCGTCGTGGCTCGTGGCCCCTTGAAATGTGTGAAGCTGGACCGGCCCCGGTTCGAGCGTGTGCTGGGTCCCTGCTCGGATATCCTCAAGAGGAACATCCAGCAGTACAACAGTTTTGTATCACTGTCTGTCTGAAACCTTCCTCCCTGTCCAAGCCATGCTTCACGAATGCAGACTGCTTTCTTCCCCTTGTGCACAGCCACATCGCCACTGGCATTTGCAGCTTCCTGTCCGGTTAAAAAAAAAAAAACAAAAATAGAAAAAAAAAAGAAAAAAAAAGAAAGAAAAGAGAAAAAAAAATAATAGACTGCTTATCATGGCACTGTCACTAATTTAGAGCATAATATTTCTGTGCTCTCTGTCCCATTAAATTAATAGAGAAAGTTCAAAGGAGAGGTTTGCTTCTCTCTGTGCACCGGTGTCCAACTCAGGCCAGTGCAGCCTTGCTTCAGCCAGGGAGAGACCTCCTGGCACCACGCCATTGCCATAGAGTGAGGAGGTGACAGTAAAGGGGGGGGAAAAGTTCTTTTAAAGGTGTTTCTCAAATTATTGGACAGATTTTAAGGCTGTGGTCATCACCTGCTGTATTTCTTTTCACATGAGAGCTACCCTTGTAACTGAGCTTCTTGGGGGTTTTGTTTCCATTTTCTGGGTACTGTAATCCTGGGTTCAATCGTGAGGCATCAGCTGCTAAGAAAGCCACAGTTGGAATTTACCAGTATAATTGTTCCTGTGTCTGCTGGTTTAAGATTGCTTAGTTCTGTTCTTGTCAAGTGTAAATCAAAAGCTTTCCAGGTTAATAGTTCTGGTGAACTACTGCAGTTGTTGATCCATTTGCTGACTTGCCGCAACTGATCTTTGTCACTTGTTCCTTCTCCAGCCATAGATTTGCCATTTAAAACTCTTCCTGTTCCAAGTGGCAAGAACCAAATGCTACATGAAATGCCTGACTTTGGTCTCTAGTACATAGATTGGTGTAAGAATGGTGCAGCTGTCCAGCTGTTTAGTACTGTTTGAGTGCTTAGATTGGTGTAGAAGTCAAAAGCAAACATTTGATTTTCCCTCTGAGTTGTTTTGTTAATCCTCAGTTGACTTTTAAAACATCACCATTGGCTCAAGTGACCCTTTGTTACCAGGGAAGGTAAATGCTGAGTGTTTTTGGCCAGTATCATTTACAGGTGACAAGATTGCTGGTCTGTAAAGCTCCATTGTTCTTGGTAGAGAATGTGAGGCAGAAAAACTGAATGAGTGAACTTCCCTGCTACACTCAGTTGTTTTAAGTTTTTAGACCTGTCAGTTCATAATTTTAAAAATGGTTCACTATAAATCTAGTTCAAAGCCAAAAGGTGCATTCTCTTTTCTTGCTTATGGAATTCCCACCACACTCATTTAATCCTTTTTTTTTTTTCCAAGTTCAATCTGTTGCGGAGTCTTAAATGTATTTCAGTATTTCCCAGCTTTGTGTTCCATTACTCTGTGCTCACCAAGACTTCCCAAAAGTTTTTACTGAATTCCACGGTTCAATAATTGTAGGCAATTTTTAAGGTTTCCTTTAAACTGTAATTTATATCAAGTAGCATAGGTTTGTATTTGGGAGTGACAGCAAGCAGTTTGGCATTTGTTGTGCAACTACTTTAACGATGGAGCCCTCGTTTTATTTCCTTTCTGAGATGGAGTGGATGCAAATCCAACGTTTTCACAGGCATGGAGAGAATCAGGAAGAGTCTGCTAATTCATGCAGAATAATACTGAAGGTATCAAGCCTTTACAAAAGGTTTCAGGGTATTTCTGAAACTGAAATCCCAAGAAGGGGATTGAAATGCTTGTGGTTTGAGTTCTCTATTCAAGAGATGTTGAATAGAGGATTTCTGCCAGAGTCCTTAAGGAATAAACAAATGCTACCTTTTTTTTGGTTCTTTTTTTTTCTTCCTTTTTGTGTTTTTTTTTGGTAAAACTTTTTTCTTAAGTTTTGACTCTGCAGGTTTTTTTTCTTCATATGTGTTTTGTGTTACCTTAAAGCACCAAAAACTGTGTAAACCAGTTAGAGCTCCACAAAAAAATGCACATTTTTTTTATATAAGGCTTTCTAATCAAGTTTCACTACTGCATCTTTTTAGCTTGCTGTTTACTCCCTTTTGTAGTTTTACCTACAAGATTTTAAGATAAATCAGCTAAGTCTGAGTTAAATATTAAACACAGTTATAGCTTTACCTTTGTGTGCAATTTCAATATGTTTGAAACCACAATTGGCATAGTTTTGCCTTAGCTAACATTCAGGGCTTTAGAAGTAATTTTTTGCTAGTCTATCTTCAGCAAATTGATGAAGTCTATTGCCCTAGGAAGCTATAGTCAACCAGAGGACCATTTTTGTAATGTTACCTGACTCTATAAGTCTGATTTATTGTATGTGCTAATATATTATATTATATTCCTTTTGTTATAGATTGTCCTAATGGCAGGTAAAGCAATAAAATGATTTAAATTCTTAAATGCAATCAGCCTCTTTTATCTTATTCCCTGCCCCAACATCATGTTTTCCTTTGTCTTTAGAGGATGTGTTGTGAATGAGGCAGCAGAAAATAAGCAGCTTTATGGATTATCTTGGTGTAAACTCCAGAGGGGTGAGTTCAGGTCCTGGCTTTCCCCTGGAGCCTGGGGGGAGCTGGATCTCCACGTGCCAGCCTGGGAATTCCTCTGCAGTTGTTCCTGTGTCCAGTTTGGCTCCTGGCACCTTGTGCTGCTCTGATCTCTCCCAGGGTGGTCATTCCCAGCCCAGCCATGATTTTTGGGGAACCTGCTCCCATCTCTGTAACCCCTTAATGAGCATGTGATGGATGATCATGAGTAAGTTGTGGTGGGAAAAGGAAAAGGGGGAATTTCAGCTCTGATGAAGTAGGAAAAAAATGTGAAGAGTGACCTGAAGCAGCTCAGACTTGGATGTGTTTTACACCCAGCTCCAAGAAAGCTGAATCACCCAGCTTTGAAGGTCCAGTAAAAATGTATCCAGTAAAAATGTAAAGGAGAATCAATGTAAGAACCCTGGTAGTGTACCAGCCATTTAAAAATCCATGGGTTAGTTTCCTCCACCCTGCCCTCCCCTTTCCAGTCCCCTCTGCTGTAAAAACCAGGCTGAACAAAGAACTTTTATTACCTAAAGTGAAACTTTAAACCCTCCACTTCCAGCCTTATAACTATAAATACATACTTTATATAACTACAACTTTAATTTAAGCTTATCTTCTGTTGCCATGTGCTTCCTGTTGAAGCAGCAAACAGTCACCATTCCGTGACAAATGATGGAATTAATTCTGGATTTTGTCCTGTGAGGGGAGAGCACAAAAAGTCACCGGTAGAGGGAGATAAAACTTTGGGAATTCATTGTCCTGGACAGAAATAACCAACAGGGCAAACATGCTGAAAGAAGTCAAACCCTCTTATTTTCATCTGTTCTCTGTCCACAAGAGTAAAATGATCTCAAGAGTAAGTCCCAGGAGTAAAAAGGTCAAGAGTCCTATTGAGACTGATGAAAAGTTGGAAATGCAAGGACTTGTCTGCACCACAATTTGGGAGAGACTAAAGGAGCCTGGAGTGGGGTTTTTGGTGGGGTTTTGTGGGGTTTTTGCTCATCTTTGTGGCCTCAGAGTACTGGAGGGATTTCTTCACTGAGAAACACTCCAAACTTCCTCAAACCTACGTGGGACACACTCAGATCACAAGAGCAGCCTCTCCTGTGGGTTGGCAGTTTGGAGCCAGGTTATTGTGGAGTAAAATGAAGCACCAGCACAACCCCCTGTGAAAGTCAAACGAGCTTTGTTCCCTCCTTGCATCGTCCAGGCACTTGTTGGTGTCACTGAGCTCCCTCTGGGTCAGGCAGAATTCCAGCCCGTGGGGCAGGGCTGGAACTGTTAAAATGCTGCTGCACATTTGTACAGGGCTTTGGGGACCCTCTGGAAGGTCTGCAGTGCTGTAGGTGAGTTTTGTTTAACTTAAAGCTTAGTTTAGAACGAGTTTCTGGTAGATTGGTTATGGTGTGGGGTTTTTTGTTGGCTTCTTTATCCCCCTTAAGGATGATAAATTATCAACAGTTCTCAACTGCGTTCTCCAGGCTGCCAAAAAGGCTCAGTGTAATAATTCCTAATAGTTAAAGGAAAAAGCTATTAAAGAGAGTTTCACTAATCCAGTTATTAAACCTTGTTGGGAGGAGAAGGGTGAACTGGGAACTGAAATCCCATAAGAACTCCCTCCCTACACTTTTTGGCCTGCAGTTTCTGTTGCATCTGCTCAAAATGCAGACATGGAGAAGGGGGACAGACTGGGATATAATTTCTATTTTCCAGCTAATTATGACAACCTAAATTATTATAAAATATATGAGTAGAAAATAATTTTAAAAGACACGAGGAATCTATCTAACTTGAGATAGATTCCCCCGGCTTTGGCAAAATGCTTTCCCCAGAAATGAGTTCTTGAATTGTAAATACAGTCCTGTATCTCAGAGTGGCTTGATTTTCAGGGTGGCTTTTTTAGGCTGGGTTTTTTTTAATCCTTGGAGTCTAAGGCAACACAGCTCTGCCTGTGTTCTGTATCCAACCTGGCTCTTCAGGAAGTGGCTTTCCTGCCCTGTGAGGCCGTGTGTGACGTGCACAGGTCGCTGTCACTGCTGCAGCACAGGCCTGGCAGTGAGCACGTGCAGCTGCCCTCTGGCCTCACCAAGCTGGACCAATGTCCTGTCCTGTGCCAGGGGCAGCTGCTGCCCTGGTGAAGTAGGACTGCTCTTTTCTCAAATATACACTGCTGACCACAGAACAAAGAGGGAAAAGCTCTTGGCATCTCTTTATTCAACCCTCATCATTGGGTCGAGTTCATGTCCTCTAGCAAGACCAAGCCCCTGTGGAGGTGGAGCAAACCAAGGCCAGGTGTTCCCTCACCCTCCCAAGGGCAGGACGAGCTCCAGATCTGGAGGTCGCAGCTTTTTCACCCCAGAGCTGTGTTTGGGGTGCTGCAGTCACAGATCACACTGGCCGAGCACAGGAGCTCTGGTTAAACACCAGCAGAGGAGCCCAGTGTGATTCTTCATCTTCTGACATCTCCCCTCTGAGTCTCTGCAAGCGTTTGTAGGTGGAAATGAGCAGCTGCTGAGGCGTGCAGGGTTTTCCCTGGCCCTGAGCTCAGTTTAGGTGTCGAGCCTGGCTCTGTGCCCCGCGGCGCTCCGGGGCTGCGCGCCGTCCTCGGCCACCACCGTGGCCTCCCCAAAGGTGTCAATGCACCTCGCCACGGCATCCAGGACGAGCTGTAGCCGTCTGTCCAGGGCCAGGAGATGGGGCTCGGTGAGCACAGGGGCCAGGGGGTCCTGCAGGAGGGATTCCCTCATCACGTCGCTGAGCCGGTACTCGGGCTCCGCCAAGAGCCGCAGTCGCAGCAACGTCGTTCTCTTTATCCTGGCAAAAAAAAAAGAAATCAACAGTTTAATGCCTCCCAGCAAGAGCAGCTGAGCTCCTTGACAGCATGAGGGCAGACATGGGTGAAGAAATGTAAAGAACTCTGGAACCAAAGTTCTTTAATTTTAATTTTGGAAGGTTATGAATTTTTTTTCAAAAACCTCTACTTCCTTTGTTTTCCCAGAGTATTGTACTGCAAATTTCTGTCAGCAGAGAGAAAAGCATGACTGAAGTTCTCTGTAGTGAGTGAGTCAGAGATGACCCAGTTCCCCAGGTTCCTGCAGGGTGGTGCCATCTCCCCAAGGATGACATGAGATGGGAGCAGAGAGGGAGGGAAATGAAAAGGCATGAATGAGAAAATATCTTCTGTCAAAACTCTGAGCAAAAAGAGGGAATATTTCCTGGAACTGATGTAACTGTGACTTTTCACCTTAAGGGGTACTGAGATTCAAATGTGATTTGCTTTGACACAAAATGGGATGAAAAGCTGCAATCTTGGAATGCTTCTGGGCATGAAATGAAGTATTCTGAAATCATTTGTTTAGTCCTCAGCAGAAATGTGTTGACTTCAGCACACATAATACTGAAATTAATCAGTGGTTGTAGTTATGGCCCATTAAATCCTGGAAACAAAGTGGTCCATGTTCATGGAACCATTTGGATTTAGCCAAGACAGTATTTTCAGGTGGAAAAAGATGTAGTGAGATCCATTTTAGGCAGTTCAGGAATTTGTATTTGTAGGCTGTTGTTTACCCAGGGCATCCATTGGGAGTGTAGATCTGGATCTCTGCAGCTCCAACAGGCCACGTGCTGTTTGGGGAAGGTTGTGGCTGTTCCAGGTGCTGGGGACAATCACTAAGGCTGGAAAAGACCTTTAGGATCACCAAGTCCAACTGCTGTCCCAGCACCATCAAACCATGTCCCCAAGTGCCACATCTGCACATTCTCTGAAGAATTCCAGGGATGATGACTCCATGATTTCCCTGGGCAGCCTTGCCAATGTTTTACAACCCTTTCCAGGCAAAACTTCTGTTAAAATCCAATCTAAATCAGGAGAGCGTGCGGAGCGAGGCGTGTGTGGGCTGTAGCACAAGGGGAGGAGGATGCTGCTGCCACAGGGGCAGGCATCATGAATTCCATGTATCAATATTCCCGAAAAAATAAAAGAATCGATTGATCAAGTGTGAGGGCTGATGAGGAAGCTTTAAACCCCAGCTGTGAGGTGCTGCTGCTGCTGCCAGGGCAGGCTGTGCCCAGAGCAGATGTGAGCGAGCTCTGTGCGCTGTCCTTCGAGGCAGGGCCGGCCCGGGAGCTGCTGTGGGTAAACACCAGCTGTGTTTGCTCTGGTCCCAGCGGCGCTGGGAGGTGGAGAGCGGCTGCTCTGACCCGCGGGGAGCAGCTGACCGAGTGCTGGAACATTTGCACACCAAACAGAGCACGGACAGGGCTGGGGTGGAACCGCCGCCGCCGGCCCCGCTCCACTCCCATGGGGGCTGTGACCCGGGGGCTGTGACCCAGGGGCTGTGACCCGGGGGCTGTGCTGAACTGCTGAACGTTTCACCCCGAGCCTTCCAGGGACTTCAGCAGGCTGACTCGGGATGCTTCCAGGCCTGGCTGTGCCTCCCAGGAGGGTTTTGGACCATCTCATGGCATGGCCGTATTTGTGCCACTCATGGGAGAGGAGAGGAGACTCGAGGAGAGGAGACTCGAGGAGACTCGAGGAGACTCGAGGAGACT